>DF240241.1:112991-193713 GCA_000507305.1 Breviolum minutum Mf 1.05b.01
GTAGTAGTACGTAGTAGTACGTAGTAGTGGTAGTAATAGTAGTAGCTGTTGTTGTTTTTGCAGCAGTAGTACTATAAGAGTAGTAGTATACAATGTAGTATTACAAAACGCTGCTAATACCACGGTTTCGGAGGCCGAGCTTGTCAAAACAATGTAAATACCATGTGTTTTGGCGGGTTCCATGAAAATGTAGCTAAAACGTAGGTTTTGGACCCATCCCATTCGGGGGGGGGGGGGGGGACTGCGCGGCCGGAGGCCGCCATCATAGAGATATATATTCTTGCAGTTGCCCGACAAATCTGCTTTTTTGAGGTCAAAAAAGAGGACCCCAATCCACTTGTACAAATCTCATCTCCCGAAGCAGTATCCATAAATGTTCGCAGCAGGAATGTGATTGACGTGGCTGTGAATTGAAGAACGCCTTTGCATTGACGAACATGGTCGTACTGCAGATCCCAAACACTGAGATTACTTCATGATTTCCCCTACTTACGATGCAAGAACTGGTCCCAGACGAGTGAGTGTTGTCGACTGTTTCCTGCCACTGTCCATCCATTCCGTTTGCTGGCAACAGGCTGCCCAGTGTTAGGCCCTAGATTATCTGAGTTAGTTAGGAAGCAGGGTAGTGCCAATGACTGAGGCAAATACCTAGCTCCAGGTTATAAAAAGCTACCCAACGTATTGTTGAGCTTTGTCCTTCAAAAGCCTTTCGTGCAAAGTGCAAGTGTCAAGTGCAATTTTTTGCGCTTGCTGCCATGCTGCCAACAGCTTTGTTTTTCGGGCAAGTAGGTTATATCCCAGCAAGTAATGATCTGTCCTTTCCCAGCAAGTAATGATCTGTCCTTTCCAGACTTTGGTTGTTTCAAGAATTAGACCTTCTGGTCCGCAGTGGATGGGGATGTCACCAGCCTTAGTGACGGCCCAACAGTTTTTGGATCCCTGCTTAGGCTTCTGCTTGTTTCTGGACAATGAGCCGGATCTGCAGGTCGAAGCGAACGAAGAGGCAAGAAATGGGAAGCTGAAGCCGCAAAAGTGTTGGTTTTGCCATTTGCCGCGGATGTGACATTGGGTTTGGTGACATGTCAGAAAATCTGGTTTCGTGATTCAATTGAGGAAGACATGTGAGTAAGGACTTGGGTAGCAGGTATGGGTGTTCTCTCGACTGTGAGCTTGCTGGGTGCATTTGTTTGTGCTGTGCATTTGTTTGTGCTTTGGCTCGTTCTTTTGGCGTGTCACACGCAGTACTTGGTCGTTGTTTACGTTGGCTTCTGACATATTCAGTGTTGTTGCGTGGCACGTGCAGTGTTTGGTAGGTTCTTTTTTCTGCAGGTGCAGGACTTTGTGCATGTTTGCGGTGCTTGAAGTTCCATGGAAAAAGTTCTGACCATGTCGAGCAGGAAAGACTGCCAATCACGCATAACCTATCAGTGGCAAGTTGTGGTAAAAGTTGAGCAAACACGTGCGTGTCAAATGCCAGAGTGTATTGTTACTTTACATGCACTGTGGAAACTTGTGCGAGACGGAAAGGTTGCTGTGCGCGACGAAGCCCACGGAAGGGATGGAGGGGCTGGAGGCAGGTGATCATCAAGCTGTAACACGGTGTCTTTTTATTTTTGCGCGGTTGTGGCAAGTTTGAGTAGCCGTGAGGTTTTGTCTTGACGGGTGAGTGATGCTTAAGACACAGCAATAGAAGATTCACTTCCGCGTCGGTCGACAGTCAAATGCGACGTCGGCGTCCAGGTCTTCAGGAGATCGAGGAGGAGCAGATCGAG
Organism: Breviolum minutum Mf 1.05b.01; assembly: GCA_000507305.1. Lineage (NCBI taxonomy): Eukaryota > Dinophyceae > Suessiales > Symbiodiniaceae > Breviolum > Breviolum minutum. The sequence continues at coordinate 114,764 of DF240241.1, forward strand.
GAGGAGGAGGAGGTCGAGGAGGTCGCGGCTCTTGCCCAGATCCAGGAGTTGAGGGCTCAGAAAGGAGAGATGCTTGTTGTAATTTCTGCCAATCAGCTGTGACGGTGCAGAGGTTTCTGAATCTGATGCATATCGAATGTGTATGTTAACTGCATGGATTTCAACCAAGGAAGGGTTGAACTAATTGAAAGACTTCAGAGAATACCGGTTGTGAAAGGACTTTCTTGTAGTCCAGTGCTTGAGCCTTGCGCCACCTACATAAAATTCAGGCCAGCAGCTGGAAGCGAAGATGACCAGTTGACTGTGCTGGAGACCATCAAGGCTGTGTTGCCCTTGACTTGATGTGCAAGATGTGTCGAGCCATGCGCTTGGCTTTTGCCTTGTGTGAGGCGGCACTTTCTGACGTCCTATTTTAAGGCTCTGGCAGGTTTTGTCCTTAGTTCCCATGGTGGCGAGCTGGCATGAAGTGAGTTGAAGCCATTTTTATGCGAGCAAAACAAGTCCAACACTTAGTGTGTGCTGGATTGGGAAAATCCCATTGTGACTGGCATTTTTTTGAATGCATTTTCTTCATTACAATGGCTCCAATTCTCACGAGTGCGTGTCATGCCTACATCCTTGCATACAAACATAGAGACAAACACATGTAATCGTGTCGCAAAATTCTCATCACCAGGGCCTTAAGACTTTAGCAGCATGCTGTCCGGCAACTGTGGCCGAATCTGGAGGTACAATGCAATGGACCGGTCAATGTGGGTACAGTTGGTTCAAAGAGGCCAGGGGGCAGGGATTTTGACCATGCAAATGGTTGCGGAAGTTGTTTGGTCTGGCAATGAAAGATATGAAGGATGTTTGGATGTTTTTTGGTTCCAGTCCATACGCCCTTGCGGGTTGTTGCCGAAAATGAGAAAGAGTTGAGCATGCAACTACTTGTGGGTGGTTTCGGTGCAAGCTTTCCAAGGACCTATTGGCAGGGGGCTTCAAAATACAATCTGTAATTGAGAACATGGTAGTTGGGAGAAAAAGTCGCACCGGCTTCCAAAGCCTATACATGTTTAGCAGCTTAGCATTCTTGGCAACTGATTGAGGAGGCACGGCTTTGAGAACCCCAAATGAACGATCCACCTGAAAAAATTCCCGCTTCAGCGGTAAAGATTCCAATTTCGGGCGTTTCTCAATTCCGAGGTAGCCTTCTCATTTCACTTCTTGTCACACCACTTCAAACCATTACCTTCTATTGACGTAGTCCGTCATCTGGCGGTTTTCTTCGTCGCCTCTTCCGCGAGGCCTGATGCATCCACATAGTGGTGAGACACCTTGCATTGGAATTTGCCCCAGAGCCGCAACAAGCGGCGTGTGAGACATCGATTGCTTTCAGGACTTGATTTGGAAAATGCGAAAATGTGGACATTTCACGGGATTTCGGTATTCTTCAGCTGTCTGTCAGCGATAAGCCATTGCCTACCAGACCTGTTGAGAGCTGATTGTGTGCATTGTGTTGGTTCCACTTTTACACCCGAATTTTGTCCTTTTGGCTCCAGCTTCGACCATACAAATCCCTATAGTCATTTGGGATGGGTTGAATTTGTAACTCATTGTTCATTTTCAGTATGCTATATATATAGATACATTGCGACCGTTCTCACAAGTGTTGTTGTCGTAGAGTCTTAAATGTTGCAATGGAACAGGGTCTTTTGAAAATTCACTGTTAATTCAGCAAAACTATGATTATACATCAAATTGAACAAGAAAACAGCGAGTATGTGTAGAGACAATGGCGTTTTCGAGGCTTTGCTGTGTCCAGTCCCTATATGATTGAATAGTTTCATATATACCTGCTTTAAATATCTAGATATGTAGATTCAGATTATAAAACAAAATAACAGTTTTAGCGTCCGGCCGAGTAGAACATAAGTTTATTTTTTATTTCATTATGGAATAATATAGTATAGTGTACTGTGGTACGAATTTGTTTGGCAAATGCTCGGAGGCGCATGTTGCCACCTCTCGGGCGCAAAGATAGCAAAGGCCGTGGTCAGTGTGAAAGAGAGAAATGGTTTTTCTGTCGGATTCCAAAGCACCTGCAGCTTCAGGACTTTGTGAAGAGCAGCGACTTAGCTGCAAGACTCCAGCCACATCGATTGTTATTGTTTTGGTGTCTTCAGGTATTGGTTTGTTGGGCATCATCGATGATTCTGCCAGGACAAAAGCCAGTGGCCCCAAAAATGTTTGCACCTCAGCGCTGAATTCTGTGCATAAGGTTTGCCCTCACACTGAGCAAACCTGAATTTTCATGGGCCAGAGCCAATGCGCTATTACGGCAGGTGATCAGCAATCAGAGTTGCAATGGTTTCGCAAGCAATCCACACAAAGCTGGAAACATGACTTGCCGAGGAGCCCGTCAGCAAGGGGAGCAGTGAAAGACGTCGCTCTGCAAGCGTTTGTCAAGTGGAGGTTTCCCGACGGCACAGTTGACTTTGGTGATGTGAAAATGATATATTGTATGTAATCTATTACCATATATATATATATAAATATATACATATATATTTGTATGTTCTATTGTTAGGCTTTCAGTGCTGACATGTGCACGTTTGAACACACCATCATGACCAGCATGAACAACATTGGTTGAAGTCAATCAAGTGGAGGGAAACAGGACTTGAGACCGCTAGCAGAGTTCCAGTTCTTTTCAAGTCAAACTTGTCTTTGTTGCAGACAGCCACATGTTCTGATGTCAATCGGCCATGCAGGCACCCAAACGGCCACTAGGACCACTACGAGTGTACAGCTGACTGGTTTTCCACTCTTTGCAGCTTCTTTTTTTTGCCGCTGGCACCGATATGCATTGCCGCAAGCCATTTCAATGCCGCCTCGAACTGTTCAGAGGATGTAAGCCTTCAACCGCTTACCCTGTGGTCGTGAATTCAAAGCCAGATATAATGACTTTCACATAGAGAGAACCCGAAAAAACAGCACTTTTTGTCTCTATTTGTCCCATCTTTATTTGGATACTTAGAATCCCATCAGCAATTTCTATAAGTGCCCTTTTTTGACCCAAGTGTGAAAACTATGCAACTGAAGGTAACCTATTGTTGCAAATCTTTGTTGAGACCAAACCCTTTGTTTCTTGTGCCAGGCACATTGAAGATATTGAAGTGGAGGATCTTCATCAAGGTGCAACTTTATTCTTGCCCGTGTTTCATTCGTGGCAAGTTTCGTGGTGGTTGCCAGATGCTGAGCAGAAGCACATCATGATAGAGCCACTGGGGTCGTCTGCAGAGGACTCCTCACTTTGAGTAGTGAACAATGTCCAGTCAGTCTTGGAGATCCATTAAAAGGAAGGTCGTGTAAGGATGTATAAGGCAGGTCACCCGAAAGGAATGGCAAAAAGCTTCTCCTTCATTTTGAAACATGCATGATTCAGTCTTTGAACAAGCCTGGCTCGAATTTATTGCAACTTGTAGCGGTGCCCAGTTACAGTGCCTGCCTTTTTCACTGACTCTTGGCAGCCGCAGCAGTGGGCCTTCCTGCTATGAAGGCCATCACAGCAAGGAGAACAAGTGCCGCACTTTCACTCCGTTCCGGCTTTGATGCCACAAATGTGCTGCCTTTCTCACAAATTCCAGGCCCCAAATGGCCAGTGATTGGGGCTCTACCGACCATTATGTCCTTTGGGGTCAGTCGATTTCCCGAGTATTTCAAATACATGTACCAAACCTATGGGGTGATTGTGGATGCCAGTGTTTTGGGAGAACGAACAGTCATTGTGTATGATCCTCGTGAGTTTCGCAAAGTTTTTCAGCTGGAGGGGAAGTATCCAAAAGGGATTCTGCAGGATAATTGGGCACAAGAGTATGCCGCCAGGAACAAAGGTATCCCAGTGTCAGACCTTGGCATGGATGGAGAGTTATGGCACAAAACGAGACAAGCCCTACAGAAAGACATTTTTAACATGGCGGCAGCCACATCTTATTGCATCCCTGTCACAAATGCTGCTGAGATGGTTATGACAAGCCTCAAAGCAAAGGCTGAAGCTGGCCAAGAGGTGGATTTCCACCACACCATGGTGAATGCGGTTGCAGATGTCTTCACTGCAGCGGTCTTTGGGAAAAGTATTGGGATGAGTGACGGTTCTGCCAGTGAAGAGCACAAAGCCTGGGTCGATGCAGCCCTGAGGACCGGGGAAAAAAATCCATTTCAGGATTTCAGGGGTCAAAAAAACATAACACTTTGAAACTTATTTCAAGTATAGTCAATAGTGAGAGGTGAGAGACGTCTCACAGAACATAGCTACTCTATAGAGTTGCACTACCTGGCTCTCTCATGCTAACCTTTCCTTGCTTTCTATAGGAATGTGAGTCTCCTGGCCAGCCTCATCCTGCAACCACACCTCAAGTACTGGCCTGAAATGTCTTCGGACTATCGGGAGCTCGAGAGTTGTATTGCGAACATGCACACGACTTCGGTCAAGTTGGTCAAGGACTGCTTGGATGCCTACAAAGATTTTAACGGTCCTGATGAAGACTTGCCGTATGTGGTGCGCGCTGCACGCAGAAACGAATTTGATGAGGACAAATTTGTTACAGATATGCAGGGGATTGTCTTGGCTGGGATAGACACTACGTATCACGTCCTGTTGTGGAATATTTTGAAGCTGGCTTCCTACCCTGCAGCGCAGCAACGCCTGAGGGAGGAGGTGCACGAGGTGCTAGGGCCTTCGGCTCACTTCACCCGTGACAAGCTTTCGCAGATGCCTTATTTGAAAGCTGTGATGAGAGAGACCCACAGGCATACTTTGCCAAGTCCTATTTTCACTCTCCGATTCTTAGACCAAGATGTCACTCTTTGTGACTACAATGTGCCAGCAGGCACTAGGATTATGATGTCCACTGAGGGTTTGCAAAGTGATCCAGCAATTGTAGATGATCCGGAGCTCTATCAGCCAGAGCGGTTTCTTCCAGATGCGGTTGCACAACGAAAAAATGATCCATTGAAGTCGTTGTTAGATCACAAGTTTTCGGGATCTCCTTTCAGCTTTGGTGCTCGCATGTGCTTGGGAGCACGTCTCGCAGATATGGAGATCATGACTTTGATGGCAAAATTTGTTGCGAACTTTGATTTGGAACTGCTTCCTGGACAAAGCTGGGATGTGAGGGTCAAAACCTTCACAGTACCGGATCCTATACCAAAGGTCAAGTTCACCCCAAGATTCTAGAGGAGTGCATGTCGAATCGAATCCACGATTGGTTGATTGGACCACGTGGAAAAAAACCACAAGAAAGCCTTGTGACAGGCAAAATGACTTCAGCTGTTGATAGTTGATGACTGGGGTTGACTGAAGCTGATAGCAAGAAGCTTTTACGCACTACCAAAAGTGTAAAGTGTTTGAAGTTTATTGAGTGGCTGTCCGGACAGGATGTGATCCAGGGCATGATTTGAATTTGCCACAGCTTCTGAATAAAGCCCGCAAGGGTCGGGCCACCATAGAGATGAGCGTTATTGAGTGGATGCATTCACCGAATCCTTCCAAAATGCAGTGCGCAACAGCAATGCGACTTCCTTGATGTTCCTCGTTGTACCATCCTTTCTTCACATGTGAGCAATCTTCCATGTTATGGTGATAATTTTACAGCTTGCAACGGTGTGAACCTCACTCCCTTTTAGGGGATTCATCACTTGGAAGAATCAAAAGTCAGATTGATGAGCCACTTGGTTCCATTTTCTACTATTCTATTTGAGGGTCGATGACTTGTTTGCACTTCATCAAAACTACAGTTGACCTGGAGAGGATCTGGCTTTGGGGTATCGACTTCAACAACGTTTCATTTTGCCAGAGGTGTGGCCACCAGTTGCAGGAAACCGCTGAATACGATTCATAACTGAAAGGTCCTAGACCAAGAAGGATCTAAGGAGAAGGCGCCACGGTTGGTGATGGGAGAGTGGGACAAAAGGTGCAACAATGCGCAACATCTAGAGTTGATTTTGGTTCATAGGTTTTGTTCACTGCTTGCTACTCAAAGGATCAGACCAATTTGTCTATCCATCATCATTGATGTTGCCAACTTGAATGTGCAAACCATTTGAAGGACTTTGCCGACCTGGAAGATCTGCAGGCCGCTGTTTCTTATTGATCTTGCCAACCGTTCTTTCCGTTTGTCGCTGGAAGGTCCAAGGGCAGTCCGTGGCCGTTCCAGTCCAGCAGTTATGCCCAGGTGTGCTGGTTCTGAAGTTAAATGTTTTACACCCAGAATGTGGTTGTGCAATCACACATTCACATGCAGATTAATTATCATAAGCTTTCCTTGCATGGAATTGTGAATAGTTTGAACTTTGAACCCTAAGTCAAAGCGGTCCAAAGGACTTGAGCCAGTTTTTTGCCTATGTTTCTTTTGGATTTTGGTAGAGAATAAATTTGAGATTTAAGCCGCAAATTTGAATGAATGACGTCGTGGCTAAGACGCCTCAGCAAAAGGAATTGGATCGTCAAAAGCAGGTCTTCTTCAGCTACGAGTATTTCAGCCTCCTCCTCAGAGAGTTGTGAAACAGGTCGAAAGGGGCTTCCTCTGTGAAAACCTTTGGGTCGGGATTTTTTTTGTTGAGACGGCGATTTTGTTTTCTGCTCAAGATTTGGCAAAGATTACGCAGCCAGATATGGATCGGATGGTCTTCAAAAAGGCCAATGTTCAAAAGTATGCTTCCTATCAAAGGAAAAAAGATGAAACAAGGCCATGGCAACCCCAAACAATCAACTTTCGTTCTTCCCATATCAGGGCCTTGCCCATCCGGCGAACCTATCTGCAAAATTTTCACGTGGCAATTTGTACCGGGCGAATTTTAATGCGAAACTTTAGCTTGGGTGTGGGCAAGGTGCCAAAAATGGAAGCAAAAACACCAAATCTGAAAGTGCAGCTGGCACAATGAATTCTGTCTGTCGCTCGTATTTGGAAGTAAAACGGAGTTGGCGAAAGCGAGGTTGACCAATCCCGCGCAAGGGATTTTTAGATCACCCTTCCTTGAACGACTTTTTCCAACATTTCCAGCAACTTGATGCAACCTTTGCTGAGGAAAGACTTCCCGGACAGCATTGTCGCATGGAACGATTGGGCCAGAGCCGCACGGAAGGCCGATGTTGATCCCATTAAGTACTCCAAGTGTTCGATCCCACCAGTCATGACTAGTATATCCAATTCCCATTCCAATCTGTGTTGATGAGGACTTCGATTGGCTTTCCCGATCTTCTTTGCCGATGCCGGTGGGGTAACTCCAGTTTTGCAGCTGGTGCAATCGACCTCTCATCCCATGAAAATCAACAGGTGGATGTTCCAGCACCACCTCCACCAAGAGCTACAATGGAGGTGCTGTGTCGAAAAACATATTTTTGCGACCTGGAGCGGCAAAGTTTAAATGTGAGGTCTCGCGGTGTGATGGTAGTTCGCTAGTCGTATTCCTCAAGTTTGCCAGGGCCACAGAAACGATGAGAAGATGAGCTACAGCTACACTGGAATCACACAGAAGCAGAATCATACAGACACAGGATGAATTCAGATATGACATATATTTTTTCATACATTATATTCAAGAATCATGTATGAAAGCTTAAAACCACAAATTCTTCAGTTCCATTTGAGTCAGGCTTTGCCCTTCCAAATGTCCTCTTGGCTTGGCACGACTTTGCGATGGCAGTACCGCTGCCGTGATGCGACTTTTGGTGATGGGGAGGATTGGCAGATATCACTCGCGCAAAGAAGTTGTTGCAAAGAGACTGGTGCTCTAAACTCCAGGATTGGTACATTGATTCCTTTGAGAGCCCTATCAAGGCACCGTCATCTCATTGGCGCTAGATGCGAATTGGAATGGAAGCATTCCCAGCACTGTGCAGGCAGAGCTTTCGATGCAATCTCCACCTTTGAGGGGAGTCATGCTGCCTGAGTTTGTCAGTCCGACGGCTTCGGCAATTCTGTGATGCCATGAAACTCGTTAATGCCAATGCCAGGATTGGGGATCCCAGACTTCTCTAATCTTCTCTGTTCGTGGGGGCCCCGGCTCACTTTTCCACAAAATTGCACCAGAACCAGCAGTCGTTTCGTTACTGCCCACAGTAAGGTTATCAATCCGCCATTGGCTGGAGCAAGTGGAGTGAGAGTGTACCTTGTTCCACCCTTCCAGCCCAGGAGCCAATAAAATGATATGGTAAAACATGTGTGTTTTTTTTGGTTTGATTCAAGGCAGCGAAATTAAGATATCGAGGTGACCAGGCTGGTAGTGATGATGATGATGATGATGATGATGATGATGATGATGATGATGATGATGATGATGATGATGATGATGATGGCTACGGGGATGATGGTGGTGATGACAATGACCACGACGACTCCTGGTGATGTTCGTTCTTCCCCACTGGAGCTGCGTTGAACGGAGCTTTGTCAGGAGCCAATTCAAGTCAGAGCTGGACTTAGACCAGCAAGAGTGCTTGTGTCGTGTTGTGTGGTGAGGCTTTTTCAAAGTTCCAAAAGTTCCAGACAGAACAGGCTCTTCATATGTGTGATTCTGCCCCTGCTGGAGGTATCATCCCTTCTGAGGAAACCTTCACAGAGGCAACTCTTACGCTCTATGTTTGGACCTTTTGTCGATTTTGTTTTGGCAGGAAAGGAAATCAGAGAGGACCGAAGAGTGTAGATGAGTGAAGCTGAGGCCAACCCTGGAGAGATAGAACATGTCAAGGCGTTGGTTTGACTGGACGATGAAAGTGTATGAAATGATCATTGGGGTTCCCTTCAATTTTGTACTTTGATCTCACAAATTCATGTTCTGTTTTGCTGCAGGCCTTGCAGTGTCGCATTGAAGTCCAACAGGACATTAGCTTCAGTTTATGTTATGTTTTTGTTTGATGTTTTTCTTGTGGATATGATACGGTCCCGTTTGAATCACTTGAAGGATGGCACCTGGCAACCTGTGCTGGCGACAGAGCAGCGCTTCCAAGAAGTCCTGTCATGCAAGCTGCTGCACCTGCGGCCTGGTGAGAGCTTGTAACCTCAGTGGCACAGCTGTGTGTTGGAAGCTGAAAAGCTCCACTGCTGAGCTTAGGTCATAAAGTTCGCGTCTTGACGCGCCGTTGGCGTATAGATGAAGAATGGCAAGAACATATTGAGGTGTGACGAACGGCAAGTTTCAGTCGAAAAATGGCTAAAAACACCTCGAAGCCAGCTTTGACATTCAGGACTTCAAACAGCCTTTGACTGGAGCCGAGCGAACCCCTCAGCAAAACTGGCAATCTTTCAGAGGAATTTTCTGTGACATTCAGCAGCTGAGGTATGGACTTCCACCCATTCAGTCTGTGCCGGATGACATTCTTGTGGGAGTGCCATTCTCAAAGATCCGGCTCGTTGGAATGACCCAAACCTCTTTGGGATCTTTTTGGGTTGTTTTTTTGAGGACCTTCCAGAAATCGGAGAAGAATCCCTGGAGTCAGTTGCCCAAGTCGGTGGGAAAAATCACCCGAGCTTTTTTTTTGAATACTTTCAACCTGTCTTGATAGAGCATGATAGAGCCATAGAGCCTTAGGAGTATACACATGAAATAAATTGAAATAAGATAAATGATTTAAATGATATTGCAGGAATTTGCTGTTGAGATTCTTGCTTCTTTGAAAGGGCCCCATCTTGTGAGCACATGGTTTCAAAGCGGATTTGCGCCTCGCGCTTGGGAGTCACCTTTGTCTCCTTACCGTTGCAAAAGCCTGTGTCGGCTTTTGGATCCAGGTCTGGGTGTGGTGGGGCTTTCCGGGATCTTTGGTTCCTGGGTTCCCGTGTTGATTTTTTCTTTGTAACAGGGTGGTCCACTTTGATTTTGCATCCTTTGCCTTGGTCTTCCGGTCTAGGTGGTGGTTTCCAGGCTTGTGGTCATTTCTGTTTTTTCGATTTCCTTTTCCATTCTTAACCATATTTTTCCTTTCTGGGTGGTGCTGCCTTTAGACATGTGTCTCCCCAATTGTCTCCCTACTTGTCTCCTTAGCTTTGCATACCTGCGGCCAAGGAGCTGGTTTTCATTCTGGTCCTGGCCTCTGCTAATTGAAGGCATCCCCTTAAGGAACTGATGGAGCAAACTCCTGAGGCTTCCTCCAATCCTAGCAGCCTGGGCTGCTGAAGTTTCCTTTGCTGAGTGGAGGTGAGGGCTGGTTACTGGTTTGCCGTAGATTGAACACGAAATTAGACAAGAGGCGGTTATTATTACATGGCGTTATTATCTCTACTGCAGGGGAGAAAGATGATGGAATATTTTCAGTCAATAGCTGATGCAACTTTCTTTGGACAGCAATCTGACTGCAGGATGGAAGACAGTACTGACTCAACATGGCACTTGGCTACATTTCAGAGACCACCACTGCGAATGGACGTCCGGAAGGAGTCTGACGTGTATGCTCGTGTATGCTTCTTTAAGCTAGAAACAACATGGTACATCTAGCGTGTCACGTGCCATGCGGATCTATGGGCATCCATGGAGTGCCTCTCGTGAGGACTCGAGTTTTGCTTCTGGCTCTGGTATTGGGCTTGGTCAGGTTTTCACTTCGTTGTGAGAAGCGCCTGCCTCTGCTCTCATGAGCCAACCGAGGTCTTCGTGTTCTGTTGCCCAAGGTGGCCAAGAAAACTTTTGTGAGCCTGCCTCAGTTCAAAGAAGCTTTTTGTGCATGTCAGTGCATGTTTGTACTGAGTTTCCGGCTTGTTATTGTTCAGACATTTATTTATCAATCTGTTGATCTATCTATCTCTCTATCTATCGATCTATCTATCTCTCTCTATATACCCATCTATCTCTCTCCATCCATCTATCTTTCTATCGGTCTAGTTACTCTACTGCAAGCGCAGACTCTGCTCTCATCAACAGTATCATTGTATCATTTTGATCTTGCACCAGATTCCTTGTTGTTGATGCGAAAATGAGGCGGCTTCGCCATGTTTGTGGGTTGGCAGCGGCCTTTAATCAACTTTAATCCTTTGAATTTGTCAGACCCAGAAATGCACCTAGCTTTTTGGTTTGCCCAGGTCAGCTCGTCAGCAGCGATTCTGCCACATTTCGTGGCTCCATCTGCACCCATGGTGAGCCTCGCGGTCAAGGACGTTTCAAAGGAATCAACTTGTTGTTTTTTCTCCCCTAAAGGGGTTGCTAGCCCCTTTCACACAGACCCATGGATATGTGCAAGCTTTGACCCTGGCTAAAGTACAGCAGCTGTAGGATTCTGGGCTGGCCATTCAGCTCCGAGTGAATGATTTCAGGAAGGAGCATCGTGCGGAGCCACAAGAGATGGTAGAACTTGGAGTGGCACCCTTGCAGATCTGTGACACCTGACCAGGTCACGCAACGATGCTGCAGTTCAAGGCTTTGTCGCCCCCAAAAACTGATCTTGAGGCGAGCGTGACCAGAAAGGCTTTTAGGTGATAGTTTTGAGCTTGATGGAATTTTGATGAATTTTGGGGTCTTGTTTGTGGGAACGAGGAACCCCAGGAACCCCAGGCTAGTGGCTCTGGATATGAGTTGTCGGCGTTGGTAGCTCAGCCACAGCCGCAAGGGGCCGCAAGTGTCACTGCTGTGATACCGGCGCTTTGAGGTTGAGCCTTGCGAGAGATGATAGCGGTGCTGTTGGCGAGCAACAATATGTAGTGGACTTGGAGGACGCTTGGTACATTTGGCTACTTTGAATTCATCAAACCAACACGCCTCAAGTAGTGAGATAGAGAAGTTTTGCATGGCTCAAAGGCTCTCATCATTGGTTCATCCTTCCCCATCCTCGCTGGCCACAGTGCACAGGAACTGCACCATCATTTGGGACAGGCCACAGATCCTCATGGGAAAGGTTTTCTTTGTTTTTAGATTTTATGGTAGTAAGTTCTGCTGGTGCCCGGCTCGCAGATAGCCTTTTGTGCCCGAATTGGAAACGATTGCAGATGGTCGGTGTGGGCCTTAGCACTGATGCACCGATGTGCAGCGGAAAAAAAAATCACCCATTCCTCTCGCCTCGCGTGCTGGGTAGGACTGGTCTCCCACCTCCGACTTTCTGGACGTTCGCATTCTTCCTCCTTATACTCCTGGAGCCGAGCGCTTGGACATAGCTACTCTTAGGAGTATGGGGAGAGTAGATCAAAGTGCCCACTTTGACTTAAAAAGAAACCCTGACACAAGGAATTGCTGGTGAATGAGCTGGAGAAGGGTGTGGCAGAGGTGGGACTTCTGTTAGCAAAGTGCTCCAGTTACCAGCAGAAACTGAATAATTAGCTTGCAACTGGAGGGTGGAGTGAGCCCAGACACAGATTTGGTCAGCTTTTGTTGATGAGTCCCCTTGTTGTTTGAAATGACTCAGGTCCTTTGGCCTAGATTCGAAGTTTTGGAAGGCCTTTAGCCCAGTGGCGCCAGCTTCATCTGTATTTGACAACTCGGCTTTGGAGTGGACCCTGAGGCCTTACACAAATCATCTATGAGGCCAGTTCTGCTCAACATTGGGTCCTGTCTTTTAGGTGGAAAAGAGAGCAACGTTGAGTGTGCAGGTATCTGCGACTTGTACTTGCTACCCTGAGGACCTGCTGATATATTGATTGGGTGTTGCGCTTCAACAACTTGTCTGATTCATGAGACGCATAGTTGGCAAAGCTATCTATTGACAATTGATATCTATTGTGTGAATATTAGCCAGTCACAACTCACCAATGTTGCAGCCACAATTTTGACGTCAGGAGACCAGGCAACTGTTGCCCGAGATCCAAGCCCTTGGCGACGACGGTGTGACGCTGAATTTTTTTAAATCCTGCTTTCATCCTAGTGGAACTCTCCAAACAAAACAGGTTCCACTGCAACTATGACTTAGGAAATTGTCGGGCAATTTTTACACGGCTAGTACCTGACACAGAGTATGTGGCCTCCTCGAGATTTTTGGCAGCGTGTCGTTCTTGAAACCAAGCAATCCAAAATCACCTACGAAGTCAACTTTCGACAACCTTTGCTTTTCTAGCCTTTTCTGCAAGGAATTTGTGGTCAGAGGAGTTTATCCAAAACTGAAGAGATACTTCGCACAGGACGGGCAGGTGGTTGGTTGGGGGCAAGCTTTACTCTTTACACCATGGATACTCTCAGATGCATTGGAAGGTTCTTTCAGCACTTCTTTCTGTTGACACAACCAATCATCCGAGTGAGCATAAGGCCTTGACGACTTTGGTTGCTTTTTATATCAAGGTCATGAGACAATGTGCTATGACATTTGTACCCTATGTCCTCTCTCACTTTCAGTTCTAGCTCAGAGCCTGTAGCAGTGCAACAAGCGACGAACAAAGGAGAAACATGATGGAACATAGTAGGAATATGGATGACTTGCTTTGCTAGCTGCCAATCTGTGATTTGATGGGAAAGGGAACAAAACACCACCAACGCCTCAGCCAAAAGCTTTTCATGAAACCTAAGTGAGACGAAACGCGTTCTGACCTGAATCGGCCAAGAGTGCAGCCTGAGTCATGGAATGATTTTGCCGCCTGTCGAATGCCAGTGCGCAAGTCCTGACCTGAGCACTCGAGTGGATTGGACATGGGCAAGAATTGCTTGACACCTCATTCCTATCAATTCTTATCGCACTTGCCAAGATCAAATCCATGCTGCTCGGGGGAGCCAAAAGACTGTTTGCGTGCTTTGGGCGAAGAGCTTTGTGTAGCCAGTTACGATGTACAGGCACCGGTGAGACTGGAAGGTCTGACATTTCTTGTAAGCTGGTTGACCTTTAAACTGGCAGCATGGGGTGTACAGACATTCAGAAATCCAATCTCTTAAGACGCTGTAGGATAGTCTTTGTACTGTGTGTAAATCAGTTTGATATTTGCAACGTGAAACTCCATACGGCAGCTTGGGAGAATGTGGCTCGCATGTGGCATGCGGTTTTTGTTTCAAGACCATCTTTGACCTCGGTTGTGCAGGCACATCAAGTGAGAAGTTCGTCTACATAGCCAGGGAGAGGCTGGTTCTGATTTTGGTGTCCGGACAGTTTGGATTTTAGCTTGTCCATATCAGCTCGATTCGGCGATACAGGCTTGATGAACTGCTTGACGCAGAAGTTGGCTACCTGAGCAGGGTGCCCATACATAGCTTCACTTTGCCAAGTGCTCAGTCTGTTTCAAATTTTTGGTGGTACTTGTTGGGCTTGAAGCTTGTTGAAGCTTGTTGTACTTTTCTGTTTTTTTTCTCAACTTTTGGAATCCTTGGAAGTGTCACTTCTTAAGTCGTGAGGCAAGAAGTGTTGGCACTCGGGTCCGCTGACAGCTTCTGGGCATGCAGTCAGTGCTTCGAAGAACGACTTCTGCCGTGCCACACTGTCGGAGCTTTGAAGTGCAGAACGTCAGGTTTGGCTGCCTGCATTCTGAATGATGTCCCGAAGCGTTTCGCAGTGCGCATCCGGATGATAGAAAGCTTAGCAGGCCACACATGGGTTTGGTGTCACGAAAGCTGGGAGCTCCAAGCTGGTTGTCTATGCTGTACTACAATACAGACTGGCCATACCAGACTTTACCATGTTTGGTGGTGAATGGGTGGGAGTCCTTTGGGGTTTCCCCTGACAAAACGCTGTATCTCCCAACCAATTGCCATCTCCCAAGCTCCCAGGGTGGGATCACATTCCAGAGCTCAACAAGCTCCATTCCAGCATGAGAACGTGGTGCTTTCCCTCAGCCTGGAGTGATGGTTGAGAAGCATCCAAACAGCCTGATGTGATGGTTGATTCAGGTATCGGCGCTTGCGTCTCATCGACCCTCAGAACATTGATTTGCAACAGCTCACAGATGCTTGGCATCATGACAGCTGGGTGGAAGTGGTGGAAGTGGAAGGTGATTTCACAGCAAATTGCAGATGGAATATATTCCAGCAAGTTTGTCAATTCGTGCAGAGGAGAGTAGCGGTCGCTGCAACGATGATGATGATGATGATGATGATGATGATGATGATGATGATGATGATGATGATGATGATGATGAAACTGCATACGAATACAAACACAAATATGCACAAAGTTTAGCTTGAATATGAAGGTGAAATAATTTGAATATAAATATAAATAAATATGAGTATGACTATGAGGAGTATGAATTCTGAATGCGATGATGACGACGCTTGCGAGATGAACTCTGCTAATAAAATCTGAACAGAACCTAACCTTTAAAACAGACTCCTCGGGCTCCGCCAGCTGGCATGCGCGCATGTTTCATGCGTGCGTGGGATCAACTAACATAGTTGATTATACTAAATTATCAAAAATTAGGTTCCCAGGGGTTTGTTAAACAGGTCTTCTTCCAAATTTCTTAGATACAATGTAGTCAGCTTCGTGAGCAAGTCCCCATTGTGTTGGTGTGAGATGACAGTATATTGTGGCCAAGGAGACGACAAGGGCGATCCGTCGAGAAGGAAGTGCAACGGCAGCTGCCTTGACTAGATCGTAGATTCCTGCAAGTTAAGATGTGTCGGGAGTACAGGATGGAAGTGAATGAAATCAAGGTGGGACTGGTTGCTTTGGGCCAGTTGCTTAGCCTCAGGATTTTTTCTTTTCCAATATCCAACATGAACACAATGGTGTTTTGGCACTTGCTTCGTACCGATCACTAACTGAGGTATCTACAAACTACAGCGGGAGCACAGTGAGTACACAGACGAAGTTCTGAACCATTTCCTTGACGGCTTCTTACTTTCCCGTATTGGCAGCAACATGCTCTTGGACCAGCATCCCAACTACAAAGAGGGGTTTGCTATGATTTCCTGCTTTTTTAAGGTTCTTGGAAAATCATTGGAACATTGTGCTGCAGTGTTTGGAGCACTTCAGTTTTTTTCCCTCCGGAGTGCTGCTTTCTTGCCTCAATTTGCGCACCTCGATTCACAGTGCTTCTTGAAGACACAGGTATTATGCCCGAGCGCCCAAAGAAGCAGGCCGTGAAAAGAGAGAGGTTCCGATTCTTTTTGTATGTGCTTAACAATGCTGTGATCGCATTGGAGGTGGCTTGGCAAGGAAAACGGGAATCATTTCACCGCGCTGCGATGCAGTTGCTCTTTGTAAACAAGCTGCTGCTTATGCATCTCGCATCTGCCACTGGACTGCACCTGCCCTGTAAAATCAGTGGAAACATGAGCTGGCTGGCTGTCATATGAAACACTTTGGAGCAACAGAAGAGGCCAGCTGTACACCGGCCAGCTTCCTGTTGTGCTCTATGACAACTATGAGGTTCCCAATTTTCCATGCTTTTGTGAGCGTTGTTGGGGACTTCCGAATTCTGATTCTAGGATTTGTGTGGTTTATCAATCAATACTTGACATTTAAAAGAAGATGGAAATTGACCCATGTGTTTCCCCATTTGAGTCCTGACCCAGTCCTTGGAAAGGCAGGCAAAGGTGCTTGTCAACCAGATTCACCTTGCTACTTCAGCATCTTGGACTCGAGTCATTGCTGGAATGAGCAGCTACCTGTTGTTTGCAATATTTCCAAAAATATTCTCTGGTCGTTACTGTATTAGCCTTAAACCACCTGTGAATTGTGGTGTTTTCTTAATGCCACGATCAGTCTCTTTGTCAGGCTACATTCCTGGCTATCTGCGGTACATTATGGTTGAGATATTGAAGAACAGCTTCAAAGCCACCCTTAGTGGATCTACTGCAGAGCAGATTGCCGAGAGACCCATTCATGTGTTGATTTGTTTGCAGCTCAGTTCCCACAGAGCTTTTGTTCTCACGGAAAAATGGTGAAGATCTGAAGATTCCAAACTTGGTGCTGAAAAGGCCGAGATGAGTATCACGTCGCCATTCGTGTTAGTGATCGCGCTGGGGGCATTCCTACGGACGTGGGTGATCGTATTTGGTTTGGATCTTAGACTTTTGATCGTTTCAATCCGATTACCAACTGGAAAATGGAACCCACAACCAATATCAACCAATGACCTAAGTCAGTCTTCCTATTTTATGAGATTTTTTTTGAGGTCCTACCTATATGGAGCTGCAGCTCGTGGTGGTGATGAAGGATCAGCTACTCCGTTGTCAGGCTATGGAGTTGGATCCTGGGCAGCAATGGGTCCCTGGGTAAACGTTACCATGACTTGGAAGTATCAATATCCTGTAACTGCAAATGAATCCTGTAGCAGTTGGGTATGTCGGAATGTTGATTAAATGAACCAAAAAACCTTCATGATCCAATTGTGGTGAACCTAGTGTTGATGGCATGACTTGGATCCAAGGCCTGCCTGTGTCTAGACTGCATGCCCGATACTTGGGTGGTCAGCTCCAGCTCACTACGTATCCAGGACCGTGTTTTTTGTGAGAAAAACATCGAAAAAAACCATGGAAAAAACCATGGAAAACATGCAAACATGGGAAAACATTGAGAAATCAGCTGAAAGAGAGAAAGTGTTCCCTGAGGATTTGGTACAGATGTTTATGTTCGACTACCTCGTATCACAAGTGAGCAGGTGGAGGAGATAAAGCTTTGAGTGATTTGAGATGCATCGCCGAGCCCGTGTGGTGGGTTGCTGTGGTGAAGCCAGCAACTTTCGCATGTACAGCAACTTCTCTTGTGAGCGCTTGGCCAATAGATCTGAAGCAATGGAGTCATGCAAAGTTAAAGAGGACATTTTTTGCTTGTTTGTTTGTTTGTTTGTTTGTTTCGAGTGCAGCATTGTTCAAAACCACTTTAAGATTTAGATATGCCACAACTCCAATGCTTCTTCAACGCTGGAGCCAAAGCTCCAGCTTGTTGTCTTGGACAAGCCGCTCGCGCTTGGAGAGGGAAAATCAACACCAAATTGAAACGCAAAGAAAGATTGCTCCCATTGCCCCAGCTAGATCATTGCTGATGGTCCAGAATTTCGGCCACTCAAGCACGTGTCTTCCCCAACCAGCTTCAGTGTTGAGGACGTTGCTGCCAGCGACGCTTTTGCGTTGAAGGCATCCGGTGTCCTACCTTTCAACGTGTTGTGTTTGTGCCAATATCAAAATGACTCTCACCAGGCAAGCTTGCGTTTGAGCGGCAGCAGCCTTAGTCTACGCCGCTTTGCTGGGCAGCCACGTTTTTCCGTAGTAATTATGCCACTTCAATGGTCACAGGGTTGCTTGGAAGTTGCTCACTTATCCTACCTTAGGAGTGGATGCAGATGAGTTTGAACCGCCACTTCCAGTGAAGCAAGTTGTAACTTGGTTGCAGCAAGGCTAGTGATAGTGCGACAGGTGGCATTGGTTGCTCAGATGAAACGCCCAGACAGGCACCTCCTCCTCTTCATGGGGGAGCAGACCGCCGATCTCCATGGAGTTTGGAGTTTTGGCTGGAGGTCCTTGCTGCCTTGTGAGGATTTGTGAGGTATTTTTTTTTAAAAGAAATTCATATCATGTAATCTTCGAGTTTTTGCCTGCAGGTGGATCAAAAAGCCTTGCCCTTCGGTGAAGCTTACAAAATTGAATGGCGGCCATGGCAAGCAGATGTGTGGCAGGATGCAGATCTTCAGCTTACCCATGTGGCTGGAATTCACGGCACTGGCGATGGGTTGAAGTTGTGCATTTGGCAGTTTCCTGGGACGATCGATTCCGGCAACTTGCCAAATGCAGTGGAATTCCGAGCACGTCAACTTGACATCCAAAATGGTAGCAGTGGTAGCAGCCGAACATGGTTGTCACACATCTCCGGACCCTATGCAACAGCATTTGCAGCACCTGAAAAACCACGTGTTTCGCTTCAAGTGGGTCAGCAATTGGAAGTTGTCCTGGCCTTTGCTCTTTATGTACAAAGTTCTGAGTCTCAGATTGATGACGAGAAGATGCCCACTGCACAATTGTTGAAGCTGGGTCATGGCCATGGCCTAGCAACCCGAGTCCAAATCTGTTTTCGCCAAGCTGGAGATTCCCACGATACCGATGATATCAGTGAATTGAAGCCACAAGAAATCGATTCCACGTCAGTGTCGCTGAGTCAAGATGGATGTTGCACAGTGAAGATCAGAGCTTCTCAGCCACAGTTTTTAGATGGACAGCGGATCCTCTTTGCGGCACGGCTGGGGGATGATTGGCGCTGGTCGCCCTGGAGCAGTTTTAGCAAGCCTGTGCACGTTGCGTGCTTAGTTGATGGTACTTATTCCCAACCAGATGTTGCGTTCCAATCCATAAAGCATCATAAAGCCATCTAAAGCCCTCTAATCCTTACGATGTGCCGGTGGGTTCTTTCACACCTATTGTGGGGTGGGGAAGACCAAGAGAGAAGCACAAGATTCACGTCAGTGAAACGCGAGGTAGAGCACCTTTAGAATCACTCTTCTGCAATTCTCTTTTCTGTATTTTTTCATGCCTTTTCTGCCTCTTTAGAGTGTGTTTTCCCTGGCCTGTGGGTTATTTGAAGCTGCGCGGTACTGGGAAGAAAGAGGTGTTAAAAAACGGTGTCGGTTCACATATGCCTTGTTTGTCATCCCGGTTTGCTTCATGGATCGGAGAGTTTGAATCTTCGCGCAGTTTTCATTGGGCTGTTCAGTGCCCCTGATTTGAGCCTGGAGCGTTGAAACTTCAAAGAGATCTTAAACTTATCCAACAGATGTTAAATGCATGAGCCTTCAATGTTACTGAGCTGACATTGCTGGCACCAAGATGAAACACCCGGTCTTGCAGCTCACGCAAGACCAATCCATGCTGGTCAAGCCACTTTCATCTGCAGAGAACTCAGCACTCAGTCTGCAAGGATGTTGGTCGAATTTTGGGAATGCCTTGATAGCTCAAACCAGGACACGGTGTTGGTGCGCTATCCCAGTGCTGTTCTCAGTGTGAGCGACTTTCTACAGATAGTTTCTGTATGTGTTTCTGTATGTGTTTCTGTATGTTTCTGTTCTACTTCTGACACCGTCTTGCTGCGCAGTGTTCTGTAGGCTTGGCCACGGACAGCCCAGAGATGGTTGAGTACTTCGTTAGCATGGCACAAGTGGGGCCGACAGGGCGAGAGGCCAGATCCCACGATCGAAACAGAGAAACGCAGGAGTCGCTTCGCCTTGTGAAGAGACACAGAGCTTTCTTGTTGACCAAAGTGAGGTTTGAAATTGCTAAGAGCTTTGTTGCCAATGAAGGTGAAATCCAGCTCGCAACTGATAGCGTTGTCAAGAGAGCAAAACTCGCAGATGGATGCAGGCACTGCCACCGGTTTGTTTCATCACGTTTCAGTGGAAATGCTTAGGTTTGTGATCATTTTGAATCCCAGTATCCCATCCTTTCATTTATTGCCCTCGGACAGTGGCATTTCACAGTATTTCTAAAGTTCTTTTGTACCGTCTTTTCACATGCAATCCGCGGACTTGGCAGGCAACGAAGTTGAGATTTATGTAGGGAGCCTTCGCAGTGTGCCACTCCAATTCAAGTTGTTGGTCCGAAGCCAATGTCACACCTTGGGTGCACCAGTCTTTGAAGAAGTTGCCCGAAGCAATCTACTTTGGCCCCGACAAAATGATGGGAACGCTGAATCCTGGGACCTTCCAATCCCTCGATTACTGGCGGTGCCGGAAGAACTGGAAGCAACCAGTGGACGGTGGCGTTCAAGAGCAGCACTGTTGGCATGGCCCAAAGGGGTGCAGGTTTGTGAAGATCCACCTTTCGAACTTCAAGCATGCCCTTGGCGCGAAGGTGGTGATGCATCGGGGGATGCTGCTTTGGATGTCATTGATCCAAATGGATGGGTTTGTGTGAGCTGGTCTTTGATTCAGTTGCATGGTCTTCCATGTATTGCAGCGTCTCAGCTTCCCTTCAGCTGCTGTCGTTTTCGCTGGTATTCTTGTGACCGCCGGGTCGCTGGTCCCCACAGCGAAGCCTGTTTGACTTTCATCGACAGTCCAGTGGAAGTGACCAGCGAGGTCTTTTGCACCATTTCTGCTGTGAAGGTCAAAGCATCTTTCGAAATGCCATCGATATCCTCTTCGATTCCTTTCTGTCAATGGCGAATTGGATCTCTTAAAGCATGGACAGATGGAGTGACGAGTGATGTGGAAGAGTGGCACGTCTTGGATCTCCAGAGTGTAGCCTTATATCCCTCCCGCTCCAAGAGGGAATCCTTGAGTTGTATGTTTGGGGAAGACGACGGACTGAAGCTGGGAAGTTGCTACGTCTTCAGTGTACGAATTGGCGATGGCCGTCGATCCTCCGTATGGTCCGTGCCGTCAGCACCGGTGGTGTTCGGACCTGAGCAACGGGGAAGAGAGGTCTTCGCAGAGCACAAAGCTTATTACTTCTTTAATCTTATATGTTATTATTGCTTATTATTATATGTAACGATTCAAAATGACTCAACTGAGCGAACATTTCGCAAAATGCTACTCAGCGGTGAAAAGTGGTACAACATCATATCATACAAATCATTCATGAGTTTGTGTAGGTGGTTGCCATCTCGGGTTTGATGCTTCCAAGCGCCCAAGGTTTGATATTCCAGATGCTGACAGCCCAACCCCGAGTGGGGTTGGACCACATAAGCCTCTTGGCAACAGGTGTTGTACCGTTTCAGCCATTGATTCAACGATTCATGATGTTGATGTTTTACATGCAACGAAGCATCTTCTGTCAGCGAGTTCATTATGAGTGACTCACATTATGTCATGTCTTTAATGAATTTTTTGGTTCTGCTTCAAAGCTAAGACAAGTTGATTGTGCCAGCGAGGTTGCTCATAGAGCCATTGACGGTGCACAGTGTTCGTTGCCATTGGCCTCGAGTGGAAGCACCGGAGATGCAGTCACTGAGTGGCTTTGTTTTCGGGAGGCAGGTCATGGCAGGTCAACCGGTCCAAGAGTCTCTAACGTAGCCACGGTCCAATGGTACTGTGATGCACATTGCTGTGATGGTTGAAGGCCAAGTTTGGAGTACCGCTTGGATGTGTGCCTTGTCATTGATTCCAAAAGGATTGATGGATATGATTTGATATGTTAAAAACATTGAAAAACAGTATACCGATGCATACAGATTATAAGAGATTATAGTTTTATATTACGTATGTGATGATATGTGGAAATGTGCAACCATCCTTGATAGTCAATAGCAGGTCGCGGTGTATTGCTGATGGTGGCCTAGAGAGGCATTCCACAATCTTGCTAAGTGACCAAGACGCTGAAGAGGCCTTGAACAACTTGAACAAACAGTGTTTGCTTCATTTGTTCTCTATTTTTTGCACCAAATCTCAGTCAGTCTGTGTTTTTATTCAAGCTATCCAATAATTAAATGATATGATATTGCCTGATATTGCGATGATATGCATCCATCACAATCCATCAACTCCTTGTCTGGGATAGGACCTGGATGAGGATCAACTGGGATCGTTTACCGCACGTAGACCACCTTGTGAAGCCCAAGTGCACCTTGGCGTGTGGACGATGTGAGCGATGGATCCCCATAACACAATTCAGTGCTAGTGATTCTGATGTCTTTTTGAGGAAATGCAATCAAAATACCAATCTTGCTAGGGAAGGCAAATGATACCACGTATCTTCAAAGATGCTTCGTTTGCACCTTGTATGAATCTGAGGAACGGTCTTTGTCCAGGAACACAATATTTTGCCTCTTTGGCTGTGCGTTTTTCCATGCTGGGGCGGCGAGATTGGCGAAGAACAGGCATTACAACAACCTTCCAGACATAAGTTAGGCGACGCACCATTGCACCATTTGACTTTACGAAATGCATTGCCCTGGAGCCGAAGCAGATGCTTTTTCAGCGCTGCCGATTCAAAGTTCAGCGGAAAGAATCTGGATCCGGCTGCGAAAGAGGCGAACGTGCCCAGTAAATTGAGAGGTCTCCCGAAGCGAAAGACAAGCTGCAATCAGGAGACTGAAAGACCTGGAAGAGGAGAGAATCGTGACAAGTATTGGTTATGGAGGATTGCGCGAAGTGGATTCAAGTGTTGCATGCTTCTTTGTAAATGGACATCTTTGTATCTTTTGCACCAGGTTCACAAAGTTGAACCACTTTGCAATTTCGAATTCATGTCCCTATTGAGAAGCTCAAAGCGAATACAGTACCGAATCGAGGCGTTGAAAACATCTGAACGCCTCATCGAAGGGAGGGACATCAAAGTGACGATGATAACTGAGCTAATATGAGAATGGACATCGGACCTGTAATGATGTCATGAGACTAGAATACTAGAAGATTGTCTGAATCTGAATAGCAATGCATCACTTAGACCATCCAATCCTTTTTGATCAAGAGGGGTATGTATAGATCTCAATTCTTTTCAACGTTTTGAGTTTTAGAGCCGTTAGAGTTTATGCAGTGCAGTTGTACATGTTTACAGTCTATGTATTAGACGATTTTTCGTTGACTCTTGGCTCTTAAGTTTCTACACAACGGTGTCATCCCCGGAGTAAGAGTGTCATGATTCGATGGAAGCCACTGTGGATGCGATTGCCAGAGAATGGCTTCCATGAGATGCAATTGAGGCAAGCGAAGAAACCAAAGTTTCAGACTCGGGCAGGCTTCAAAACTTGTGTGGCTGGAGGGATTGGAATCATTGGAAGTGGAAGAACTTATAGTCGTTTTTCGCGAAAGTCTGGGCCCGACTCGAACATTTATGCGCTTGTACCTTTGACGAAAGCTGAGCCAGATGCAAGCGCAGAAGTGGTAGAGCATCGGCAGAATGTGGATGATGTACTTCGATCATCTTGGAAAGAAATTGATGGATTTGGTCAATTTGGTCCCCATGAAAATCATGAAAACTGTGGAGGATCCCGTGACGACGATGGCGATGACGATGGAGGGTTTGATCCAACGACTTATGGAGAGCTCACTCCATCGGGTGCACGGCACCTTGCAAGGGCCATTGGTCTTGATGAGAAGCCAAGGTTGGCAGCATTTGTTGGCCAAGGTTATGAGGTATAGATGGGTATGGTTGAATTGTAAATGGAAAAAGTGAGATGGGTTTGAAGTTTGAACTACAAATATCTGAGTTTGAACTTTGAACGGTCCAATTTTGCAATTAACTTGCATGATCACCTCATCAATCATCATCAATGTATTTTGCTGATTTTGAAGCATTTTGTTTGGCTTCGCTGCTTCACCCAGGAAGCCTTGTACCGTGCTGTGTTTTATCTTGCAAAGTGTCAGTCTAGGTCTGGTCCCTATGTTTTCATGGACCTGGGCAGCGGCGTGGGGAAACTGGTCGTTCAGGCAGGGCAGAAGTTCAGAGCAGTAGCAGTGAACAGAAACGTTTTCTGGTTTTGCAATGACATTGTCATATTATGTCATATTGCTCGCGAGAATGCTACTGGATGCAAAGTCTTTCTTCTATCTCTTCAATTTTGTGACATCCAAGGCATATTTGGAGTGGCCATCAGTGCAACGGTCGGTGGGAACTGAGATTTCTCCAAGGCGTGCAAAGTTTGCTAGCCAGGCAGCACGGCTGACATTGACGTCCAAGTGAACATTTTCTGCGATGAGTCAGTTTCGCCTATTCTCAATCGATCTAGAGTCTAGAGTCCAAAAAGGTGCCCTAAATATCTCACATTATTTGATGTTGTCAAAACTAGTTTGATAGAAGTTGAGGCATGGGAATCTTTGGTTGCATCTGGGCGCGCCCAGCAGCTGCGCAATGACTTGATGGCAGTCAACAAATTCCAGTGTTCGAGTGACATCATGGAGGTATCTTGGTTGCATTAGAGAGTAATGGAGCAAACCTTGGCATCTTGTGCTCATTTCAGGATGTGAAACTGGTCCATGGTGATATGCTGATGGCTGATGTTGGAGAGGCAAGATTGGAGCTGCGGGACATCATTTGTGCCCAGTGTTTCATGGAATCCTCTTCCAGGCAACGCATATCTTTCTCTCCTCGTTGTGCTTTGGCCCCAAGCTCATGGATGCTTGGAGTCAACTGGAGTCCGCAGAGGTAGGGAAGTTTGACAGGCTGGCCATGTCATCCAAGGAGCAGATCACGCAGAAACTCGCGAAAGAAGCTGTGAAATTGCAATGCTTGGCTACTCTGCGAGCGCTTCCAAGCAATTCAGCTTTCAGAGCCTTGTGATGAGTTGTTGGACTCTGTTGACTGTGCCGAAAGAGAAGAAGAGAACTGTTTCAGTTTCAATGATTCTTCCTGATGATATTGATTTTGATATGACAGACTTCACTCTGCATGGACATTGGACATTGCATGTTTGCCAGACGTGGAAGCGTGGGCAATAGTAATAGCTCATGCCTAAGGATACACGGGTTCAATCTATGCAGAAATGACGTGGACTGGTGTTGAGGGAACTGCTGTGCGGCTCTATGAACAAAGTTGGCACGCCTTGCTGGACTTGATTCTGCGGGTGTACCCGTCGTGCAATCATTGCAATCCGAGCATAATTGAAGATGCGTGATGCGCCATGGAATCAATGTAGACTTGGGTTAGAATCCGTTAGAATAGGTGTACAGTATTTCTATGTGCGACAAGTGTAACTCCAGTCTTTGCATCTGTCAGCTGTTGGCTCTCAAGCCTGGATGCGCAGATTTGATGGGCCATCATGGAGCCCCGCTTTTCAACCAAAAAAACGCCTTGGCATCGAGTGATTCAGGAAGATTGTTCAGACGTTAGAGTCTTGCATCCAACAGGGAATTTAATTAGATTTTATATTGTTGACCAAGTGCCAATGATAGGCCAATAGGGCCCTTTCCCATTGTGTCCACATTATGGACATAATGGATGCCATGGATGCAATATGCGGTGTGCTGGGAAGGCCCCGATTCTCGGGTTTTTCCACATGTTGCACACATTTGAACTTCATGCCATGCTGCCATGCCCTTTGAAGATGAAAACATTTGCTATGAAAATGATGGCAGCAGGCTTCTGATGAGAGAAGCGTTGGGAGACGATGTGCAAATCTTCTCCGACACAAGTGACTCCGGCTATGTCTGCCAGGCGGCAACCTTAGGAGTTCCCAATGCAAGATTGGCTGATTAGCTGATTGGGCATAGGCGACTAAGGGAAGTGTATCAACCCGCCGACTAGGAATACATGAGATCTCCAAATTTTCTGATTTGACTACACTTGTTTTGGCAGTACAACAGCAAAATGGTCTCGGCTGAAGCACCGAGGTTGTTTTGCCACCTTTGGGAAACCTTGTCTTTGAAGGACAAGAGTGTTCCACAGAGGAGGACGGGTGGCAGAATTTGGACATAGGAAGCAGGTATTCAGAGTCTCATCTCTGTGTAAGGCCGCTCAAGCTTCTGCCCTGCAAGTCTGCTTGGAAGCTTTTGCGGGTGCATGTGATCTAGTGAGAACCTCGGAGTACATGGGCCTCAAGTGTCCATGAACTGACTGCAACTTGCAGCTATCGGAAAGTGTTCAAGAGACACCTTCGCTTTGAGCATCCTTGGATCTGTTTACCTTTTGCTGGAAGCTTAGGCTAGGAAAGGGTCTGGTGCCAAGTCTTCATGTCCAGATCCAGCATCATCTAGCTCTTCGACATGAAGCACCCATCAAGGCATGTCAACACATCAACAACGTGCGAGGTTGGTGATAGCATCGAAAAAAGCACCGCAACCATCGGCTTGGCTCTCAGCAGAATTGAGTTCCTATGATTTGTTTAGCACAAATTCCTCTCGCTCAAAGTCATCTTCAGGGCCCGAATGGTCGATCTGGAGAGGCAGATTGGGTCGAAGTGATAGAAGAGGAAGTGCAGGCGCAAAAACCAGACAAGCAGACAAAGTCCTTGCTATCTCTACAGTTATGCTGCCAGTTTCTCTTTTTGCTGAAATGTAGCAGACCTCTGTTGTGTCGCCCTGCAGTGTATGTCTTCTTAAGTTGCAACAAGTGCCATCCCAATATCAAGTGACAGCGAAGGAGCCTTCCGCGAAGCGGGCTAAAACAGATGCACCACAAATACTACCAATTGGGAGGCTCTCAGTGCCAAGGCCTGACGGGCCTGACATGGGAGCATTTCACCCTCGTTTTGCCCGGATGCCTTGCCTTTTGAAGGCCAAAAGTCAAGGTCAAAGCCATGCCCAAACCACCATCGACAGTGCCTGTGCCTTGCCCAGCATATTCAATGCAAAGTGTAGATTTGAGAGTGCGAATAAAGAAACATGTCGTGAAAAATTCATGACTTCAAATCACATCTTTGCAACAGGAACAAAAGGTTGAGAAGCGTCACAAGTTTATATAATATTCAGTGTCACGCCATTTTGACTCTAACTTAGAGCATGGGCGGCACCATGTGAACCATAAGTTCTGATTGTGTTATTTGGATTTTGTTCCTTTTGATTTTTGTCATCCTTTTCGGTGCAAAATACCCAGGATGTTTGTAAGAAAGCGTGAGGTTCTCAGAATTGATTGGCCTTGAATGGATTTCAAAACTGGCTGGCCCATGGCGACCGTGATCAGCCAAGGCAGCTTCATACTTTGATCAGCCGCTTGATTGGCCGTTCAGCAACGAAGGCTTGCCGCTGATTCCAGGGATCAATTTTTGCCGAAGGTCGATTCATGTAGGAAGTTGAATCTAGTGAATTGGCTCCAGGCCGATGTGATATACGAGGAAGAACAAGTTCAAGAAGGAGAGCGTGATCAGAACATAAATAGAAATTGAATGGAACATTTTTTTGCACTAGCATGCCTTTCAGATTGAAATGCTGCTTCGAAAAATGAAGAGATTAATGTCTCGCATACTCTACCAGTACATGTTTGTCTAATGTATCTGAATGTATTTGTACATTCGTGAATCATACGGAGTATGTTTAAGATCCGGTGCCTTCCGGAGAAGCTCCCAACTCAGGGTTGGAGTTGTGGATCCGGACTGCGATATGCTTGTAAGCTGCTTGTATATTGGGTGTCAATGCTTATGCTCGTGTTGCGCTCCTGTTTGAACGTTTTTGGCTCTCTTGCATTATTTTGAAGATGCAGTTGCAATTGCAGTTGTGTTGGTGGTGGTGGTCCTCATTGCTGATGTTGTTGTTTGTTGCCGTTGCCTTTGCTGTGCTTCACATCCGTGTTATCGTTATAAAGTGCCCATGATGGACAATTCGACCTGTGCTGATGAGTACATGCGTGTGGCCAGACCAGACAAAACATTAGGACAGAGTGTGAGAAAATGTAAAACTTAACGTCATATCATTCCTTGCGGGTGCTATTTGCAATTTGTTTCTTGATGGCAATGTGTTTGGCGTGTTTTCAGAAACTTGGCCTCGCAACACTTCAAAACTCGCACCGTTTTTGACGCTGTCCAGAGCCTTGAAACGACAAAGTGCTGAGAGCACACGATGTCATTGTTGAATTTATCATATATCATTAATTTGACATTTTCAAACTGAAATCCCGCAAATTTTGGGACCACTCTGTTTTCACTGCTGGGCGCTTGAATCTTGAATTTTGGATTTTGGACCTTCGATCATGGATTTCATGTCAAGTGGTGTTGACAGCCTCCCTGCTTTGAGACAATGGAAAGTGGCTGAAAGTGCATTTTTGTTTTGCCGGCTTGGATTTTCAAACCGACAACGTGTTGCGTTTGGAGGGACTTATTTTTGCAGCAGGATGGCAAGCGAGCGTGACCCTGCCACCATTAGGAGGCAGGCAGAGGGCAAGTGCCCATGTTTTTGTGTTGCGAACAGCACTTTGGTCATTTGCCAGGACAGGTCGTCATTGGCTTTCCGGCGCTGCACAAAAAGGCTGGGCCAGGCAAATTGTGCATAGAAGGTTTTATCAGCATTGTGGCTGCCTGTCAGACAAACGTCAAGTTGTAAAAAATATACAAATGTTTATACACACACAAAGGACAATATGATATTTGATATATGCAACGTATACTTGAGATATACAAGATATGTCGCGCAAATTATGTATGCAAAGAAGGACCCGCTGCACAAACAGCCAAAAAAGTGCCATCACATCAATCAATCTTATTCGGTCACAAGGGGGTGAAAGACCAGTCACCAAGATCAAACCTTGACATCCATGTCATCCACTTTCACAGGAAGCTGACATCTCTGCGGCGGACTTGACCATCCAATGGTTGCAGGTGTCATGGCTGCCGGCCACGTTCAGTTTTGTTTCCACATGGGGGCCGTCCGTCAGGAGTCCTTTCCGATGCCCAAAGCGCCCGTCACGGTGCCTCCGCCATCACGGAAGAGGCCAGGGGCCGAAAAGTGTCCAGGTTCTGATCCCTCAACTTTTCAAACTTGTTGCCCTTCTCAAGATATAGCTAAAAAGAGCCCCCCCAAAAACGTCGTGGCGAGAAAGCCATCATGGCCTCGTACGGCAAAAGGTTCTTTGTGCACGTCTCACGTGTTTCAAAGTCCATTACATTGAGAATGAAAGAGAATCAAAGAGGACCAGGATTCCTTTCGTCTTCCTCTGTATGTCGCAGTTGCTGCGGCTTGTACTTCCTTCTTGTCTTCAAGGGCTCTTTCACCCTGACATTCGCTGGGAGGCCGCGTGCCGAGGAGATCCCATCAGTACAAGCATCTTGACTGACTATCAGTATCATGGTGCCCAAGCGGCAGATCATAGAAACTGACTGCACAAGGTCTTGTTGTTTGTGCCCAGGTCATGCCACCAGTCGCAAAGGTCAACAAGAAAGTGGTGCGGAGCATGTCTTCAACAAGCATCCAAGTACAAGAAGGCATTTGTGGCAGTCAAACTGATGGTACAGCAAAATGGATTTGGACTGAGCAACCACCAGGCTTGGAGTTTTGCCTCCAATGGCGTGATACTAGACTCGAAGCATGTACAGAGGCAGACATTCAGGACCTGGAATGGTGACATGTGGCAAGGTTTGAACATGTTGTAGCAATAGCAGCGTTGGGTTGGCATAGTCTGTTCAAGCAGAGTTGTTGCTAGAATTTCGTTTGCAGGATCCGTCCTCCATTGATTACTACTTTGGGCAGGTTGGCTTTGAATCTTGAAAAGTCCAACTTGTTTTGAACTGCACTTCAGGTGTGCCTGGTTTGCCACATTCTTAGACCTCGATTCCGACTCTTGCCAGAAAGCAAACTCACCTGGTGCAAGATTTGAGGCCAAGCTGTCGTATCAGTGAAGGGGTGGGACGCCCATGCCAAGGGCAAAAAACACTTACAAAAGTGGGGTGCTTAATGATTGAATTGATTGACCTTGGCCAAAATGTGTGCCTCTCAGATACGTTCCTGGGTCCAGTCCTCTGGCTTTGTAGGGGAACTGCCATTCTTGGCGTTTAAGGCTCTTACTGCAGCCGATGAGACTTCGCCCTGAAGTGGAGAGACCTTTGCCTGCGCACCTTGCACAGAATCATGGCGATGCCTTGTGTCAATGATTGATTGATTGATCAAATTTCCAAATGATTTGGAATTTCCATGTCATGCAATTTCATTCGTGAAGCACAACTACAGTATATAACATCTTGATGATTTGTTTATATACATATAGACACACATAGACTCCATTATGCTGGCAGTTCTGCGTAGCTGATTTTGTGCAGTGTGCCAAGGCCGCCATGCGAATTGCTTGGAATTGAAAACTTCCTGGCCCATGGATCTTGGGGTTCACAAGATAGTGAAGGAGAGTTCCCAGCAGTTTTGACCTTAGGCGAAATGGACTTTTCTTTTTCTTTGGCCGTTGCCCAGCTTCGACCCGCGGGAACACCTCTGGTGGCCACCTCCTTTTTGGGAGAGCATGATCCCAACGAGCCGGAGGTACACCCCGCGGATGATGGGGAGCGGGCGGCCTATCGACGTGTTTCCCTACCGGGAATGAAAGGTGCTTTGCAGAAGAATATCGATGGACTGAACTTCTTGGGTGCTCAGGTATTGCACAGTGTAGATGCCACAGATCTGGAAGGTACCTTGAGAACGCAAGGCATCGACGGTGGATTTCACATTGTTGTCTTCCCTTTTCCACGCTTCTCATTGAGTCGAGCGCCAAATCCGAACAATTCTCGACTTCTCCGAGACTTCTTCACCAGCGCCATGAATGGAGTAGTGTTGCCAGGAGGATTGATTCAGTTAGTGATGCTCTCATCGCAGTATGAGGATTGGGATGTGAATGGTATGGCCAATGACGTGGGCTTGAAATTGTCTTCCAGAGTTCAGCTTCCACCAACTTTTTACCAGCCGCGTGAGATGAGTGGAAAGCCTTGGACACCACCTGGTGCCGAGTTGTTAACCTTTGAAGTTGGTGATCTCGACCCCCAATAAACGCCGGTGCTGACGTTGGGGGATGAGGAAATCCTGATGATGCGGAGATGTCAAGTTTCAGGCAAAGGTTCCCTGAAACGACGGGAAGTGTGACCAAGTTTTAAAGGTCAGACTTGGGTAGTTAAAGATGTATGGTTCAGAAAACAAGCCCTGCGGCTGAGTTGCTTCACTTTGTCCAATATGTCGCATGGTGATGATGCAGATCCATGCACCCCAGGTTTTAGATGGTTTTTAGGATATTTGCTGCTATGCCTCTTCTATTTTAGAATTTTAGAATGTCATTTATTTCATTTATGAACAACGACAGACTGGATGAGACGACATTCATGGCCCATGGCTGGCAATTCTCAAGTTCAAAGCGGAACGAGAGACAGACTATCCTTGAGAAATTGATCGTTCAAACCAAGGGAGCTGACATGCTCACATCAACACTTTCATATCGACTTTTCCACCCAGACAAAATTGCAAACGTAGGCACAGTAGGCAGATGTATGACATGGGAATGCTTCATGACCTCGATGCCCCAGTAACATTCACAGCTTGAAGGCGACCGCCGCAAAACCATGATTTGAATGCAGTGAACCAACAACACTTTGAACACTACAGACAAGATCTAATCCAAGATGTGAATGGATTCAATAGCTTTTGCCTCGAGTTCAAAGTAGCTAAGACGTCATTTTTAATTGCTCTACAGTGTGGATTCTGGAACAATCCCCTCAACGACTTGTCACATCTTGACGTCGGGTTTGAGGCAGGCAATGCACTGCCCTGAACATTTGGTTTCTTGCAACCATTCTATCACATGCTATAGTTAAACTTCAATCTTGAATGCAGGCCATGTCGACGTGCTCGGCCACGTTGGCGAGAGTGTGTATCCAAGCTTGTTCTTTGCAACGTATTTTACGTATTAAAGCCACAAATCTTTGAGGCGTTGCCTGCCAGAGTTTGTGCTGCTGGGAGGTCCTTCGGTCGCAGTGTTTCCCTTTTGTTTTTCAGCCTGCAGTCCACAGGCTCGCTAGCACTCCGAGCTGGTCGCATGGTCGGCGAGCATTTGCTGCAGGTATGGGAAATGTCGTTAAATTTGAAGTCAATGGACATTGCACAGGGATTTTAACGACTTGAAATTGCACGGGTATTTGGCAAATGGTTTTCAATGATCCATGAAGACAATGGACTTTGTCAACCTGACAAGGTTTTGGTCAGTTCCCCTTCGGTGTTGGCGGTTTCCCAGGACAAGGTGTGAGGGTGCGAGACTTCTCCAATTGCAAGTCATCTACTGCATGTCATGCCATACAGGTCCACCTCCAAGTGGAGATGATAGGCTGTACCAGCCAACATCTCAGATTTTTTTGCAGGATGCCAATAACATCCAATACCTGCATCACCTTTTTGTGCACCATTTACATATGGGTGATTCCAAAAATAGTGGTACCCCAAAATGGATGGTTTATAATGGAAAACCTATTAACATTGATGATTTGGGGGTACCACTATTTTCGGAAACACCCATATATTTATTGGCCTCACTTTTTTGTTTGTTTGGACTTTCCAAGTCAAGCGTTTCCCAGCAAAGTTTTGTTCTTTTGCGAAATTGGGCAGGTTTCGAGTTATTTTGTGTAGTTTTCGCTGCAGAGGTTGCTTGGGGTCGACCGCAACGCTGATGAGGCGCATCTTTTGCAAACGGATTCATTACAACGGTATAGTAATGTATAGCCCATAGCATCCATGTATGGTATATTTACCTACATTTGGTTGATTTGTGTGCCAAATGTAGGTAAATATACCATAAATGGATGACATGGGTAGTATCAAATGGTCTTTAGGTGGCCGTTGGCAAAGTCCCAACCCAGTGGACCAGACTTGAGACAAAAAACTGGGACATTTCTCTGTCGGTGGGGAAGCGTCGCTTCCAGGCTTCAATCAAACAAGCTTACAAAAAGCAGGCGATGAAGCTCGGAAGCCTGGAATTGGGTCATTGAATATTATTGATCACAACCGTCACGTTGTGCCCCCAGAAGATTTTGAGAACACTTCAACAATGTTTCGTGCTTCAATTTCGTTTCATCATGTTTCAGTTTCAGTATGGGAGGCATAGTCATTGCCTTGCTACCTGCATTTTGTTTTCCGCTGGAACGGAACGATGTCTACCCTGCAACTTTCATTAAATTTCATAGAACTTGCAAGCTTTTGGATCCTACAGAGACCTATGATCCTGACGAATCCCTCGAATTGGAACTGGAAGTTGAGGCATCATCCTGACCGTGGTGGTGATGAAGCCCAATTCAAGGATATTTCCAAAGCATACGAGGTGGAAATCGTGAAGTCTGGGGTGATCTTTGACAAAACTCGGGATTCAGATGCCGCTCTCAGAACTGACAGGTGCTGTCAGATCCCCAAAAGCGGCAGATCTA
Organism: Breviolum minutum Mf 1.05b.01; assembly: GCA_000507305.1. NCBI lineage: Eukaryota > Dinophyceae > Suessiales > Symbiodiniaceae > Breviolum > Breviolum minutum. The sequence continues at coordinate 148,305 of DF240241.1, forward strand.
TGATGCTTATGGAGAAGCAGGTCTGGTGTCAACGGAGCTGTCCATGGTGAAGGAATACTCCAAAAGACGAAGCATCAAATATCAAGAAATCACTTCACTTGATAGTTGAGTCTTTTTTACTTCTTTACAATTTACAACGACTTCTTGACCAAGCGCAAGCCATTTTCTGTGTTGGCATCATGCATGATTTTACATCCTGCATCACTTCTGATATGCTACATGATTGCTAGCTCTCAATGCGCTGAATTTACTTCAGGGTTGTGCTTTAAAAGCGGACTCAATACAAGCTCAATCATATCATGATCCAAGTCTGCAGGGCTGGAAGGTGCTGGGGCTGATGCAGGCGCTGTCAAAGTTTTGAGTTTTGGAAGCAACACTGCCATTGGAGAAAAGCTCGAAACACTGAGCGTTGGAGGTGGTGCACAGGGTATGAACCCCTTTGATTTATTCAGTGGCAGGCATAGTTTGCCAGCTGTTATCAGCTGTCATTCAAACCTTGTAGTTTGAACATTTTGAGACATTTCAGCTATAGGCTCCTTTCAGGCCCCTATTTGAATCAAAAAATCTTGTGTCCGAATCCTGCCTGGAGCGCTGCATGAGGTCATATTTTCGGTTTTCAAGCTGGTAACCAGCAGAGACGCAGCAGACCTGTAACGTTTGGAGTCCCAAAAGTAGCCCAATTCACCACGCTGACAGTCCTCCGGGGCCTCGCCCAGGGAGAGTGCAAGATACGACGTGCAGCTGACACTTGAGGAGACTACTGTAAATGAATGACTGGATGTGAAAATTATGCTTCACATTGCTATATTATCTGCATGATGACATAATACTAGATACTATGATTGAATTATTGAGAGGATGTAGTTTTGAAATAAACTGGTCTTGAAGGCTCTAGTCTAGAACATGTGAGAATTGACCAAAGCTAGAAGACGTTGCAAGTGTAGTTGCCTCTATAACGCAGGAAGTCAGTTTTGTTATGTTTTTTGGTGCATGTTGTTTGCAACCAATCTCACCAGGAGCTCTATGTTGGTACCAGCCGAAGCAGCTTGGCAAGCACAAATTGGATCAGCTGTTTTCCACTGCCTTCCCTTCATAGCTATTGACATGAAAACCATGCAGACATGTCATGCAGGAATCAGGATGTTCATGAAGTTCATACCCTCATGTTTTCAGAATATTCTCCTACTTTGGTCTCACTGGTCAAAACAACACGGTTAAACTAAGGGATTAATTACGAGAGAAACAAGATCTGCACCTCTTGCCCGGTCCTCAGAACCCTGAAAGTCATCACCCCCGGGTTGCGCACCCACCAGATCAACCAGGCCATGGGCAAGGTGGCAAAAATCCACAAGTATGCCAGCGCTGCAAGGGAGTTGGATATGTTATAACGCCCCTTGGCTGTGTGCAGAATCTGTGAACTCGGAAGTTTTTTTTGCTACATCCAGTTTTTACGCTGTTCCTTTGTTGAAGGGACTGTGGAGAATTTTTGGTGGATGTTGTATGATGTTGTGGCTTTTGAAAAGGACGCAACAATTCGGACCAATGATTCAGCAGTTTGGAGCTCAGGTTTGCCCAGTATCTGTGCGAAAAAGGCAAATAGGATTTGAGTTCAACCTTCCCAATGAGATTCCTTCCAAGATGACTTCGTGGGAAGGGCTATGTTGGTTTTAAAGATTTTGAACGCTCTTGGGATGTCCTGAGGTCGCAGTCTGTGTGCGGATCATGTCAAGGCTTTTTTCCACTGTTCCAGTACAAAGTGACATAGCCGACATGCCACATGCCACCGCACAGGAAAGGGAATGATCATCCAGCCAAAGGACATTTGCCAAGTGTGCAAAGGTGTCGGCACGATAAAGGCCCCCGTGGTGACTGCGGTGAAATGCTGCTAAATTTGTTTGAGTAATTTGTAATTTGTAGCTGGTTTGCCTGGCAGGAAAAAACACCATTTGAGATTACGATTGAACCCGGTGCAGAGGACATTCACCTACAAGTAAGCTTTCGATTTGCGAACACAACCAAATAAGTGACTAAAGTGAGAATACTGCAGTTGTGTTTGTTCCTTTGTATGAACTTTGTCGCTCGACTGGTGATCACTTCAAGATAATTGCCAACGTCATGAGTCATGGCCATGCGTCCTAAGTGCCAAAGGACAGGAGCGAACATGGAATAACCGAATAACCATGCAAGGTTGAAAGGCCAAAGGACCAGAGGTTCACTGCCTTTACAAGTCTATGAAGCAAGACCTTGAGCTCCAGGATGGCCATGAGTATCATTTTCCTGGTGCGTCTGACGAGGCCGGTTCTTCAAAACGATGCCAGTTACAGATTACAGGCTGAAGAATGAAAGTTTTCATATGTTTTCATAATTTGTCCACTTTTTTGAGGCTCTAGGACATGACCCTGGTGATCTCATCATCAGAATCAAGGAGAAGACGCCAGAAACTCAGTGGCCCACACTCACGGATGATGTTAGGTGGTCAGACATCACGAGATGTCACTTCGAAGGGGTTCAGAAGTTGATCTATGGACGGGAAGGGAATGCAACATCAGGGGAGATTCGTTTTTACATCGTTTTGTGGCAGGCATCCTGTGTTTCAGCGAGTTCAGGAGTGCTTACCGAACAAGAGTTCCGCATGGTTTTGTTATGATTTCGTCCACCAGGACTCTTTGGTCATGGTCCGAAAAATCAGTTTAGCCAACGACTCAGTTTTCGATCCGTTGGAACATAGCAGATAGCTTTCCCAGTCACCTTTGAGGGCAGCAGATACTCCTAATCTGAATGACCTTTGTTGAATGGAAAAACTAGGGGGAATTCAGCATGAGATTTGAAGTTGGCCTCACCCATCGTTGCGAGGCAGAGGCTCTATGTGGCTTTAATTTTACAACGCGCAACTGACATGTGCAAAGATCAGCTCTTATGCCTTGAATCGATTTGAATCGCAGGTCAGAATGATTCAAAAAGATTCAAAGTGCATTGGTAAGCACCACTTAAACTCTGGGATTTTGACACCTCGGTGGTGTGGCGCTGTCTCAATTGCGCCAGGAAATTCTTGGATGGCCAAAATCTGGTCGTCTCCAGTGAACCTGGAAAGGCCCAGAACAGCATGGATTTCAACTATTCTAACGACTCTATAGGAGTTTACCAATCTGGCAAAATACATCATCATCATCGTCATCGTCGTCGTCGTCAAGCAGGAAGTCTAGCTTTTCTTCCTTGAGAATTGTAGTTGCAAATAGGTTTTCTGCCCTGGTGACCCAAAGTTTACTAAGATTTTCAGCTATTTGTACGTATAGATAAGCCACAAAGATGCAACTTACATTTCGGCTTCGCCACTGCTGAAGGGGTGGGGTGGGGATGTTGAAATCAGAACAGACGTGAACTGAGTAGGTGAGAGCTCGTCTGAAGTACTTGCCCACACTCAAGTGACAGATATCCTGTCCTCAAAGTCACGAGTGAGGTCCTCGTATCCAAGACTCATGGACCTGCGGGTGCGATTGTTTTGCAGGTGATGAAACCTGGTGACATGCTGGTGATTAATGGAAAGGGCATGCCGTCTCCTCAATACAGTTTCACAAAAAGTAGACATGGCAGGGCATGATGGAGCAAAGTCTTCACTTGTTTGACATCAATGATCTTGGAACTTGTCTGAGGCCCAAAAAAGCCTCCAAAAAGCAAGGAAATCTTTTTGTCCAGATCCAGGCCGTCGATGATTTGCAGCTTGGTACTTGGCCAGGGCCAAATTCAACAGATCTCCTCAGGTGGATTTCCCGCCAGAACTGCCAGAGAGCAGCCGCTGGTTTGCAAGCAGTGGCCATTGAATCGTTGAAGTGTCGTGTTATAATTTGGGTATTATGTTGTGATATGTTGTCTTGGTATTTGGATATAAACTTGCAGAACCTTTGCTTCTACTTAGGCCGACAAGGCTTGGCTGAGTTGCTTGGAGGAGAACTTCCCAAGGAGGAGTGACCCTTTGTGACCCATGACATCCCATGACTGGTGACTGGTGGATCTGGTGGCATGGCATCTCTTGGAGCTGAGCAGGATCCCAACAGTGAAGTCGCAAAGCAGCTGTCAGAACAGCAGGTTCAGAGAGTGAAGGAAGCATGGCGATCGTGCGGAGCTGAGGGAGCTGAGCTGGGTGGTTTGATTGAATCACTTGGAAAGGCAGACATCCCACCATTTCAATGCTTGTGAAGTGTAAATGAATACTATATGACTATATGTATATATATATATATATACAGTATATTTGTTTATATATGTGTATATTTATGTAATATGTATTTACGTCCATATGATGTCAGTGTGCAAGCTCCACATCCCTGATCTCTCCGATATGGTCCTCCCAGATACACACCTCGTACTAGTAGTTCTATAGGAGTAGTTTTCCAGTTTTCCTAATTACCACTGCCACTACCACAGAGGGGGCACTACCATTGAGGGGCGTGGATGGATGCATGGATGGATACAGTATTAAGATGCAACTGATACCTTGGATGAATAAGTCCCAGACAAGAAGAGCTGTTTTTGGGGAACCGGGCCTATTCCCCCAAGGGGTTTTGATGCACATCCAGCTATTGTTTACAGGACTGTTCACCACCTGATTGATCCCTACTCTTGTCCATATTCCGAAATGTTTGATTGCAAGCCCAGATTTACATTGTTTCACTGGCTACTTTGAATTTCCTGGATGTCCATCCGAACCACGGTCAACAAGCGCTGTTTGTTGTCCTCAGCTATGCGGAACAACAAGAGCATCGTCAAGCCCAGCAGCAATGCGTAGCACGCCCAGCCTCCAATGCCAGATGTAACTGCAGCAGTGCCATGGCAGTTGGCCCATTGGCAGTTCATGATCATGAACTATCATGAACCCGAGAACTGATGGTGGCTGCAATGCTGAGGCTGTTCAATGAATGCTGCTTGCATGCATCGCTTGTGAATTTCATAGATTATTTCAGAATTTCGGTTTGCGACCCACAGCTGCGCATGTTGTTTACAGCCTAGAACGCACTGACAGTGACATTTATCCACAAACAATGAACCCTCACCAGGCCAAACCAACATGAACCCTGCAAAACAACATCGCGGCGACATGAATTTGAATGCCGCCTGTGCCATTGGGCATGGTAGATGTGTGGAGCATCTCTCCTGACGCACAACTGCAAAACAAATGACCTAGACAAATCGGATAAGGGCTGTGCAGTTGGGTTGGATATCAACGCCCATTTTTTTCCAATGTCCAGAGGCACGCCTTTCCAAAATCTTCATAATTTTCAAGCATCAAACTATGACCGTCTCTCAGAGATTTGATGAGCCATGATTTGGAAAACGCCAAGCCTGGTGATGGACACTGTGGGCCGTTGCCGTAAAATTTTTGACGTGGGAGTTTGCATTTTTATTCCATCACGGAGGCGTCAAACGCCACCAGTACAGACGCTGACGGCGCATCAAAAACAGATCGAAGCAAAGACCTGGTCGAGTGAAAGAATAGACCTTGGAAGCAAAACAAAATTCTAGAACGCATTGATTTTGGAATGTACTCGGTAGCACAATGGGAGAATGGGAGATTGTTATAGATTTTTGATGATTTTTCATAGTGTTTCACACCGGAATTTCGCAGTGCAGCCAATTTTTTGTGGCTCATACCTGCCATTGTTCCAGCAAACCATGTCAGCAAACCAAGGATTGCTTCTGAGTTTCACGATGTTTATAAACTCAGCCAACAGCATCAGCTTTCCCACCGTTTAGCAAAGAAGAGGTTTTTTGGTTATCCCCCAAATGCACAAATCACACTATTCCTGGCTGCTTTCGTCATGGCAGGTCCGCTCTTGTGGCTAGACTCTGGAGATTTGAATGGAATGTAGATGTAGTATGAATTATCATTTACTGCAGCACTGCAGCAAGAGTGAACGTCCACGAGCACGTGGCAAGCAAAATCCAGAGTCTCCCAAAATGTTACTGCAGATGTTTTAAGTAGGTTCCTTCTTGACTGAGTTGCCACGAAGCCGTTGCTCAATTTTGCTTTTGAGCAGGCCTTAATCCCCTTGTGTTCCTCGATGTTGCAGTGGGGAGACAGGCAGTCTGCGGCTTACCGAAGCTACGTTTCCGGAAGATCAACCTGATTTTGATCTGATTTGATCCCTAGCAAACTATTTGTTTCTGATTCCAAGTGGATTCATCCCTCCATTTAGGTTGGCAGACTAAAGTTTGAGCTGTTCCATGACAAGCTGCCATTTACCTCTGAGAACTTTCGATGTAAAGACCTCAGTTATTCGAAGCATGCCTACAAATCTGACCACTCGATCCTCGTTCACAAGTCACACCTCAAAGGTCTTTGCACAGGTGAGACTGGCTTGGGATACTGGCTTCGTCCACGATGGCTCGGACCCCATAGAGTCTAAACAATATTGAGCCACCATTTCTCATCGTCGTCACCTTCAGTTTTTTGAAAGTTCAACAAGCGCAATGCAAGAGTCACTTGGTTCAGTTCATCGACTTTGTCTCAAGATCAATTTCGATCAGTTTCGGAATTGGTGAGGTACAGAGACACTCATTTTTCCAGAGTGGTGCCAGGCTTTATGTGTTGTGGTCTCAATACTCGCAACTAATTCCCTTACAGCTGCTTGCTCTTGACAGTTTTTAGTTTTTACAGTCACTTGAGCACTTTGATACCAAATTGCCAAAGGTCAAGGAGGAGACTTTAACTTTGGCACTGCTTTGATGGGTGAGCTCTGATCTTAGTCGTAAACCTTGATTCGATAGACCGTTCGCCGAAGCTCAAAAAGCCGAGCCTGACCAAGATCGATCTATGGACAAAAATTCAGAGATGAACGTTTCTGCTATAAGTCGGAAGCTTATTGATACACAATTAGTGTTTAACCCTTTGTTGAGCTTGACAAGCCAACCCGTGCTCAGAGGATCTTGTTTTGTGCTACACCTGTGCAGGCATTCAAAACGCGGTGTCCTGTCAATGGCAAATGTGGGAAGGCCTCAGCCAGATCTCAAGGGTGTGTTGGCGCTGACCCACTCCCCAGCTCCATTTTCTGCCAGGAGACACACAAACAATTCCCAATTTTTCATCACCTTCGTCATGGACTCAGTGCAAAAGTTTGAATGTTGTAGACGCCAATTGCAGGTCTGACAGCTTTCGCACCCAGTCGTCATTGTTTTTCTTTCTGTTAGTTGCACCGGTGCTGGCAGCGTTTGGCTTTGAGGGACGGAGATTAGTTGGATACCATTCATCAGCGACAGCTCAATCGTGCTCATGTTGTAAGGTCTGGAATTGAATCCTCAACCGCTTTCAATTGGTATTTGTTGTCTTAGGGTTGCAGTATTTCATAGTTTGCAGATGTTTGCAGCAGATACAGTACCGAGAATTACAATTTCATGAGAGTGCCACCGTTTGATTTCTGAATGGCGGACCCTTCTGCTGGATTCTTTGAGGGCACAGAGAAGCGTCGGCCTCAATTGTATCATTCTCGACTTGACAGCATCCTGCACAATCACGGCAGAGAAAGGTTTCTGACATTTTTTTGCTCACATGTAGCGAAGAGGTTGCTGCGTCACTCCGTCTCCAGCTGAGGAGAATTGAGATTGATTTCCGTGGCGATGGAAGTCTGCGCAATGCGCCACGCAGTGACTGGGAGTCAGTCGTGACTTTATCTGCCACCCAGAAACCTGGACAAACATCAGTGACCTCTTAGGACAAGCCAAAACTGAAGGTCAATCAGCAAAATCGGCTTTAGGAATGGCACAGACCTTTCTCCTGACAAACAAAATCATGAGCACCTGGAAGCACCCACAAACATATTCGTATGCAAACCGTACAAACATACGACGCAAAGCGCTCTAAGGATTCTGAATTGCAAGGAAACGGACCAGTTCACAAGCTTCCTACTTTCAGAAAGCAGCCTGCTAGTTTCGGAGCTGCACTCTGATTTCTTGGATATGTCTTCGATGATCAAGGCTCTTGTGATAGAAAATCAAATCTCAACAGCTTTCCTCACTCCCTACTGTCTCCAGGTTTATTCGCGGAAAGCGGCACGGCTGCATTTCGTGATGTGCAAGTGGAGTCTTGAGATCTTGGCAAAAGGCCGTCCGATTGGTTTGTGTGTTAAGGCCATCATTAAGACTTGTGGCAGTACGGTTCCGTTGAAAGCGGTGCCGAAGCTACTGAGCATTGGCAAAGAACAAGGCAAGGCACGCTTCTGATCGTTGCACATGTCACCTGGCACCATCCAAACAAACAGGCCTCGAGTGCGAGTGGATGTGCTACTCACGAAAGAACTTCATTGCTCCGGAGGTCTGTTTTCCATGGCTTTTTCCTTGTTTTCTTGTTTGTAGTTACCATGGATTTTCATGGATTTTCCATGATTTCCTTGATCTGCTGTCATTTTGGCACCATCAAATCCTCCATGAAAAACCATCTGAAGGAACAACCTCATGAACATCAATCCATGGAGCAAGAAGTGGAAGCTTGCAAGAAGGTTTTCGGATCCGTTTCTCGGTTGGCCATTTTGGACCAAACATTGGCGTCGACCCGTTGGTTACGTACGCCGTAGCGCCCTCACCGCTTCAGGTTGGGGATGCCTATGTCCTTGGCCCTTTGACTGGTGAGCATTGGCTGTTTTATGATGCTCTCTATTTGACAGCAAGCCAGCTGCAGTCAGGATAGGAAACCTTGAGTGGTACAGAGGTTCTGAGTGTCACCATCCATCTTCTCAACGACTACCTTGGAAACTTTTTTTGTATAGATATGTTCCTCAGCATCGGCATCAGCGAGTGATGGTCATGTTGCTAGCCCTCAATCTAAATCTAAACACAGTATCACTCAACTGCAGGGTCTTTGTGTAGGAAGGAAGGCGTTTTAGCCCCTTCAATGACTTCTGTTTTCAATACCGTACTACAAGACCTATACACCTGTACCACCATTTGAGCCCTTTGAGGTGACAAATTACTTGGAACGTGGAGATTTTACCATCGATGTGATGATGTACGACTTGCCCAAAGATGTGCAGGAGGTGGGACATGGTCAGATGGTACGACACGTTTTTTCGACATGTTCAGTTTTTTCCACAACTATTCGGGGGTCTTCTTGGATTGCTTTATAGTCACATCAATCGGTCAGGTCTTTCACACCACGGAACCTGAAGGAAGTCGAGCAGGTGCTGAAGCCATGACGAAGCAGTCCGGCCTCGGGGCCATCGCGGCCTTCATGAATGCAGAGGCATTTCGGGTAGCAGTTGGACCAAGTGAACATGTAGAAACCTGTGGGGAGTCAATATATTTGAATATAATTAAATTGAATCTCTATATAGAAAAAAGTATATAGATTTGAATTTGGATGCCTAGAGTGTAGACTCAAAGTTTTAGTTCATGATTTTGCATGTGACTTGTGTCACTCTTATTGCTACGCTCCCCTTCATCTAAGAACCTTTCACTAATTGTGTTATCCACACTACACTTGCAATTGTTTCTGCTATAGCTTCATGGATAAAGTGGAAAGACCTATCCATTCAGTGTCTACCCTTCATTTCAGTTTGGGAACTTCTATCCCAAAGCATTTGCAATGCCCACTGGGCGTGTAACCCTATGTGTGTCTCACCCTGGATAGTTACCGGTACCAATCTGCACAGCATTAGGTTGATGACTATTGCTTCGAGTCATGCGGCTATTCCTGCAATATGCATAGTGATCTTTCCTATGATGCTTGGTTTCAAGTTTGGCTCCATAAAATCGTGGAAGATCATGGATGCTCCCGTGATTTCACGAAGACCCCCATGTGGCATATATTTGATTGGCATACGGCCTGATTGAGATTCGCAACTTTCCAAACAAGGCCATGGTGCATGTGACGCCGCAAGATTTGTGCTCCTATGCAACTGAGCTGCAGATTTGATGGACATGTTTCTAAATCTTTCAACAAGTGTTTCACAGTGACCATTGGCAACGTGAGGCATCCTTTGAGACAAATTTTGGATCTACGTTGCAGGGCCTTCCAGAGAGACCACTTGAAGAGACTTTGAATGAACTGCTTGGGAAGGTACCTTGTATCAAACATGCAACAACAAAGCCACAATGGCCATGGGAGCATTGCATCAGAACTATGAAAGGAGGCTAGGCGTAGTTCCAGCTTGCGAACCATGTGAGACTCCTCGGTCTGTCAGGACCAAAATTGGGTCCCTCACAGGGTATGAATAATCGAGAATAATCAATATGGGTCCTGTGAAACTGTTAAGCTTGTTGCGCAACATGTTCTAACCATCTTCGACCCCTTCAAACTTAACAACCATGGGAGAAGGTCCACCAAGAACTTCATGGACTCAGGTCATTGCTGCCTTCCGGCCTGGCCGTTTGACAGTGACCCTTCTACAGGATCAAGGTAGCTCCATTCTTTTGACATGGCACATGTTGGCACATGTTCACATGGCAGTGGTGTCGATATCTTTTGTGGGAGGTGCTGTGGCCTATCTTGGATCTGCCCCATTTGCAGCAGCAGAGAAAAATTATCATCGACGTTTCGTGACAGGCATTAGAAACAACATGAAACAACATTATGCTCTATCAAGATTCAAACATTTCCAAGCACAACCACCACATCAAACACATTCCATCTTGGGCTTTGCCTCTCATGCAGGGATCTGAAAGGAATTCGAAGCCAGAAGACACGCATCATCACGCATCCTTGAGACAGTGCACAGACCATCCGCTCTCACCACTCCTTTCGAAGAAGCTTAGGCAACATCACATCATCTGGGTTTGGCAAGGACGGAATCAACATGGCAGCTCGAGTTGTGACCACGGCAAGATGTGAAGTGACATGCTGCAGTATCTAGAGTCCGTGGCCGATGCAGGACTATCAAGCGACCATCGCCAACTACGACAGAGAGTGAATATGACGTGCGTGTCTCACTTCTTTGGAAGCTTTGATGCTACTGGTATAGGACTTCAAGCTGCAAGGGCTTTCTGCAGTGATTGCAGAGCTCTCAAAGCACGGCTTGGATTCATTTTCATGTGCGTTATGCGGTTACGCAGCTCTGCGCTCTTTGCAGTAGAGTGAAAACATGCCCGCGGTGTTCCCGTCCGAAGTTCATGCCGAAATCATGGCCGACTTTAAGATCGGCCTCCAGGCACCCTGTCCATGGTTGGATGGAAAACATGTTGTCTTCGGACATCTGGTCGAGGGGATGGAGGTGCTCGATGCTATGGAGGCCATAGGAACTGCATTTTTGCTGTGAATGGTGGACACTATCAGAACACATTGGTTGGCTACTACAAACAATAATCAGATCTGATGGATTCTTTGACATACAATTATAATACTCTTTTATCATATTATTTATATCCCTTTGACATTTTATCCCTTTGTTTGACTTTTCACATGACAAATAGAAAATCTGATGACGAATCAAGTCTGGAATGAAACCATTTGATGCTCACCTTCGGCAGCTAAAAAATTGACAGGCTTGTGGAACAGAAGGTGGAAAGACGTGAGCCTGGCCAGTTTCAAGGTTTTCGGGTGCAGCGATGTCATGGTTGCGCCAGGAAAGCTCGTGTGTGGGAGCTGGCCTTAGTTTAAGTAACCAAGTAGCTTGCAATTTTGGAACGTTGGAACTTGTGCGTTTTCTATGAATTTGAAAGAGTTTTCATGGACATGCTTGGAGGTCCACAATTGCGGGGAGGAGACACAGAAGCTTCTGAGAAAAGAGGCCGGGCCATTATAGATAATATAGAATCCATCAGATCCAGATACAACTAATCAACATAAATCAAATGGTTGTTTTGGATAAGAACGATAGCAAGTTTGATGTGAAGACCTCCCATGTGTGGAGGCATTACAGTCGAGCTTCCATGAGGTGCTTACTTTGGGTTGATCTGCCATCAGCCAACATCAGCCAACAAGTTTCAAGATTGATGTGATTCCTCTCAAGTTGAAAATGAATGGGGCGGGTGGTTTGTTTTTGCTAATCTTTTATTTCTTGGTCGCATTTGTGATGCTTGCATTGGTGATGATGATGATGATGATGATGATGATGATGATGATGATGATGATGATGATGATGATGATGATGATGATTGCCAGGACCCCGCTGAACATGCAAGAGCTGCTCTGGAGGCTCAGGCTGCGACCATGCGCCAGGCCGATGCAGGGAGAGGTCAGTCTTTGTTTTTCAAGCTGCAAGCTAGCCTACGATACAAAATGGACATCAAATAGACATCACCAGACTACAGAAAGCTACACAAGACGACACTAGATTTCACTACACTACACCACACTACAACTACATCACACTACACTACACGACGACACAGTACACGCTGTTTCACTGCACTGCTTTGCACTCCACTGCACTGCAATACGCTACATTACAGTACACTCATAGATATACTGATACAGAGAATGATGCAATCAAGTCCACGTTCTTTGTATGCACACTTCCGCATAGATGAAGAAGACGTTCAGGTGGAGCGACCAGAAGCACTTGACCATATCAACGAAGTGTCACCGGTCCCGGATGAGGCACGCATTTTTGTCTTGAAACTTTGGAGTTTGTCGTGATTTGAGATGGTCGTCAGATGACAATGCAACTGCAATCATTTGCAATCCACATTTTGTCCTTGGATTTTCAGGTATGGAAGAAGGCAAAGGCGTTTAGTGACAATTTACTGTGATCTTTGTGCCTGGACCTCTGCGGCCAACGACGGGCTGTTTCACTGAGCAAATGAAGCTCAAATTTGAACTTTGGATTCGAGAGGACGCGCGGTCCAAACAAAGACGGTATAGAGGGAACACGTGGAACCATGGATGGTCATGAATAAACACAAAAAATGTGCACAGAACTGACATTCACTCTGTTTCGACATTCCTTTATGAGCTGATTCTCCACAAGCATTTCACAAACAGTTCAGGACTGTTCAGGTTGGAGCAAAGATTATGTCATGGCATGTGACTGTTGATATTTGTTGCATGACTTCAGTTCCAGGCTCAATGGAAAATGGCATCGATGTAGGCCCAGGGAGAAGATTTACGGCGCTCCGCCCTGCGCCGTACTCCATGGACTCTTTGGCATCGACTCTCGATATTGTTGACGGTTCTGAACTGTGATGGCAGAGCCAAACCATGAAGACGTGACTCAAAAGCAAGATTTGAACATTTTTGAGATATTTTTTTCAGTCTAGCTGCCAAAGTTGTGATATTTATAGTTGACTACAGTAAAAAGATCTTGGCGAAGCTACAATTTTGTAAAAAGACAGTATCAGAACAAGAAAGGCACTAGTCCGTGAAGTTGCTGGTTCTCCTAACTCTATACGTTGGAAGTGACAGACTCTTGACGTCTCTGGACTCTTTCAGCACTGAGGTTGTTTATTCAGCACTGACAGCGCAGAAGCTTTTCGAGGGATGTGATCCTGACTTGCTGAAGCGGCTAGCAGCCCAGGCATTTACATAGGGCCTAGGGCCACTGTGAAGGGAAAACCATTTTGGGGAGGACGACTTCCAATAGAACCTAGACGAGCACCAGTAGTGTGCGAAACCGTTGTCGAAGGTGCTTGTCACTTTTGAAGAGGATACCAGTGAAGATGTTCCAGACATTTCCAGACAGATCTTTTGAGCCGACTGCATCACTGAGAGATTTGGGGAGAGGGAGACCTTCAGTGCAGGGACTAGGAACAACAAGCACTACCCTTTTTTTCCTTTCCAAAGTTGAAGGACTAGACTGACTAGACAATACCATTGCTGAAGGTGCTTGAAGCTTGAGTTCCAAGCAGGACAAATTAAGAAAATATGAAAATATGGAAATAGAAAGATCCAGAAACATCGCGCTAAAACAGAGCTCACCATGACTCACCGTGAGTATCCCTTTGTAGGCTTTTTCCTGGACACCAGGCAGAGGTCATGAGAAGCTTTGCTGCACATAGTCTTGGTTTCCTGACGTTTGAAGGCCTGAGTTTTACCATAGTTTACCAAATTCAAATTGATGCTTTGACACGAGATGTCTAAGGATACCAATGCGCGATGAGATGCCTTTAATGATTGTTGTGCCGCTGGGCGAACAAAAAAATTAGTTTCTCTAGGTTTTTGCCCAAATTGTTAAGCCAATTCTAAGATGTTTCATTTGGAAAGATGGCAATTTTTGCCAAGGTCTGGTGAGCTCTATGTTTGCATTGGAGGTGGTCCAGCGGCGACCGCCTCCACAGGCTTTATGATTGGATTTGTTGGAATGTTGAGACTGCATGAAACAGCTCAGAAGAAGACCAGGAGAAGCCAGTTTCTGCTTGGCCAAAACATTTTAATACATTTTACACGACCATTGGCTCCAAAACATCGGTGCTGGGTCCCATTTTCTGAAAGCCTGACAGGAGTCCAGGGAAACTCGGGACCTTGGTCGTTGATGTGGCTGATTTGATTGCGCAGAGGGAGGAAAGAGAAGACCTTGAAGACGAGGAAGGCCAGGAGTCGAAGTGCCCACAGACAATGATTTGTATACCGTAGAAGTATTATTTAGGCGATATTTTTGTATAAGGCTTTATGAAGATGTATAAAGCAATGTACCAAAAGCATGCGCTACATAAACTCTGCTGCGTGTTTTTTCTTCAAGAATTTGTGAGGGTTTGGATTTGTTCAGATTTGCTGAGTTTGTCATGATAAAAGGCTTCAAAAGGTCTGCCTAGATCCAGAGATTTTCAGGATTGGTCAGCCCGTTGTGTTTGAGATGTTGACTGTGTGACTGTGCCAGATGATTTTCCTCGAGAAACCTATGACTTTGAGTTACCGGATGAGAGCAGCTGGACGTAATTGATATTTCAAAACATGCAAGCATGGGGTGAATCTATTGAAGGTTTTCCTTTGTTTTTCCCTTCTCATCCCCTGATCCTCACTGTCAGCGTCCATGCGGGCAGCTGAGGTGAGTATACATTGCATGTAGTGAAGGATTGCATTCAGAACTTGTGTCCCCATACCATTGGGATCTCCAAAGTGCAGTGGTCTGAGAAGTCCACGGTTCCACTTCGCATGGAGCAAGGCTTAGTTCTGAACGGCACACAGCTCAACCTTTTGTGCATGGAAAAGCAATGATGAACAATGAGTCTGTAGTGACAACTTAGGAGATGGTGGATGCGCTCACAAATCAAAGAAATATTTTGCAAACAGAAGATACACAGAATCTCAACTGCATTTAAGTTCACTGATGCCCTCCTCGGACATTCCCGTTGCTCAGATACTTCCATTGGTAGTCCATTGTCACGACCACTGGCATCTCCATGGGCGACTGAGGTCAGGTTTTTGCAAGTTGGCTTGCATCTCCTTGGAGAGAATCTACGACTTGTTTGCCATGACCCCGTCACTGGACATCTTCGAAAGCCATCAGCTAGCTGACACTTGGACTGAACTTTGGCGTGATCAGGCTCACAAAGACCTGGAAGTTTTCGGACTACCTTTACACATTTTTTTGCGACACTTGAGGTCACAAAAATATTTGATTCTTTGCTGCATCTTGCAGCCTTTCCAAATGTTCCGCTGGAAGCTCCTCAGTTCAAGTTTGCAGTAGAGGTGTAACACTCCTTTGTACCGGTTGACATGTTTACATCCAGTTCATAAGTCTTTTTTGATTCCACATATTTTGTATCCTGATGTTTCTTCATAATTTTGGAGTGAGAATTGTGACTGCACCTCACGGAGCAGCTTCAGAGATCAAGTGGTTGGAGTCACTCTGAGGTTGTTTGGATGCTTGCATCTGTCAGCGAGATCCAGAAGTTTGCTCGTGGAGAAGTGATCGTGAAGGAAGGGGACAGTGCCCCACAAGAGCTGCTGCCCTAGCTGACGCATGTTCTAAACATATTGTCGCATAGTGTCATCATAATATGGTCAACATAATATGGTCAACACTACTTCAAGTGTTCTTCCTTTTGTTGGCAGCTGGACTACAATGTTTGTGATCTTGTTTCTATTGTCTATTGATTATATATTGATTATATTGATAGGTGTTTCTAAGCACAACATTATCCATGGATTGATTGTCTCAAGGCTTTTGCTGATACTGGCAAGCGGTTCTGCAGACGTCAAAAAGATCCTCTTTGACAGCTCCGTCCTCGAAGCGCAGAACTTCAAGCTGGCTCGCTTGCATCCAGGCACCATGGCTTCGCTCATTTGTGTGCATTCCACAATGCTGTACATCCGTCGCTGCATCAACGATCAATTTCAAAGCTTTGACTGTGCCGTGGTGTTACGATGAGTACATGGTGTAGGTACCATCATTGGAGACATTTGCTTCATGGAATCTTGGGTAGCACGCCCAGCGACAGTCATTGCAACTTGGAGGCTCTATGGAATGACAATTTGTGTGTATAGACTATCCTGGGACTAACCTTGTAGCTGGCATTTATCAAAAAACACTTACTTTGAGACAGTCTAAGATGGGCATGCTTGTGCCAACTCAGGCACGGGAGGATGTGGAAATGATTTGTATACCATCAAGGCCACTTCTGAGTGCGGCAAAAAAACAAAAAGATCAAAAAGGGATAAACAAGGGATCTTTCAGGGAGACAATTTTCATCACTTAAAGACGCATTGGTTTGAGAACCTTGAGACTGTGACTAACAGGGTCAAACAATTTTGTGCCAAGTGCTTGAATCTTGGCAGCCTTTGGATAAAGCACTCATCTCTGGAATCGGTGAACAGGTATCCAGCAAGGCTTGGTACAAAGTTATGTTATATGATATGGCTACGTAGAATGCAATATGTACGTACGTATATACAACATTATACAACAACATTCTATATAGATGTACGTGTATAGCATATTACAGCATCTTTTTTTTAGTTTTTATTTTTGATATTATACATATTTATACATCATATTCATGTTGATTTTGTTCATGTCTATGTATGTGTATGTTCATCTTCACGTACGTTCATATTCCTTATGTTCTCGTATATATTCAGACGAATGTATATTATATTTATGTCTTTAAATGCGCATGAAGACATGCACGTATATACGGGATGTAATACAGTATCTACAGATATTGCGAACGTGCTTCAGTTCCAGTAGCACCCATCTTAGTCTTAAAAATGCTAGAAGTTTCATTTTCCTCGACGAGATTGCCATTCTTTTAAGCCACAAAACCGAACCGCCAGGAAATTGTTGGATGTGTTGGCTGCATACCCAGGAAGCTTGTTAGCAATTGTTCGCACAGTGGCTGAATTGATATGAAGCACCATGCCAGTTTCTAGACATACTGGTATGTCTGGTAGTGACGTCTATCATAACCTTAGCATGTGGGTTGATGGCAGTGTCAAGTCACCTTGCATGCTTTTTCTTGTTAGGAATGGCATCCATTTGGGTATCTCGTTCAAGGGAAACCTCTTTGATCATGCAGAAGAGCTTGGCCCGGCCTGCGGATGTCCTGGCTGGCATGAAGCTTTTCCATGGTGACACGGCTGGATGAGAGGATGGGATCACATTCAGCATACATAGTAGCAGATCTGTTGGATATTTGTTGAAGCTGAGGTTTGAATCCAACTTTCATTCGATCTTTGGCCAACATCACGGAACGCAAAATGAACTTCTTAGGAGATGTGTTGAAGGACTGCAGTTGATCAGAAAGCAAGATGATCAAAACATCCACTTGGATCCACTTGGAAGATCTTGCTGCGACATTCCAGCCCAGCAGATTTGCTCACATAGAGACGCAAGTTGTTTGAATAAGTTGGGGTAAACCACCTGCGATCTTTTGTGCAATGCCAGGAAGAAGGGAGCACTGATCGAACCTTGCGCCTTCTCGAATTCGGCAAAATTCGAGTTGAAAAACAGCACGAAGGCGTGGCATTCATTCCACATCAATGTTGAAATTTCACGGGTTATTTTTGATGATTTCTGTAGCATTCTGTGGATATGCATCACTTTAACTGTGTTGTGACATTCCTCTCAAGTCTCATGCAGTGGGTTCAGGGATTGGCCACGGGGGTCTCGGTCTTCCGTGATTTGTCCTTGTCTTTGTCGTGCCCTGCTCATTGTGGTGGTTCCTCCGTCCTGTCTTTTTTGGCTGGTTCTGGGTTTGGCCTTTGTCTTGGTTTGTTGGTTGGACTTTACTGCCTTTGGATTTCGTCCTGGGGTCTTCCTTCCAAACCTCGGCCTTCTCCTCCTGCCTTCCAAAGCAGGACTTCCACCTCTAGGCTAGCTGCCTATCTCTTGGATGAGCAGTAGCTCTGACAGGGTCACGTCCTCTGACATCCGATCCCTGGTGGCCTCCATTGAACAGCTGACCCTTCAGGTTAGCGATTTGGTTTCTCGATTGGATTCTGTGCCTGTGGGAACCTCTGCTGCTCCCCCTGTCACTGATCTGGGTGATTGGGAACTGGTTGGTGAACCTGCACTTCCCTTTGGATTTTCGTCTGCTGAGGAACTTTCCAAACTTCATTTGTTCCGCGGGCCTGAGACGGGCCCTCCTGATACTCCTGGATTTTTGTTGGACTTTGCCTGCCGGGAATTGAAGGGTCCTTCCACGGCCTGCTATTGTCGTGCTCATCGTGCCTTCCGTGGCGGGTTTTGGTCAACCATCTCCGCTGAGACAAATACTCCCTACGAGCCCTCAGCCCCTTTTGGTCCTCCTGCCAAGCATTGGATTATCCTTCGTTACCGCTTGGGTTCCAAGCCTGTTCGTGTTAGCCGCAAGGTTGATTTTTCCAAGCTGGTTGGCAACACACCTGAGGAGTGGCTGATTGCGGAAGAGTTCGCTTCCCTTGCTGAGGTGGCCATCTACTGTGCTGGAGCTGGCCTCCGAGTTCCTCCTTTGCAGCAATGGAAAGGAAGCAGCTCAAGTTTGCCGTGAGGGGATCTCCTAGTGTGGTGATCCTGAGCCTGCCGGGAGAGATCATCGCAGGCGCTGTGGAGGATGATGGCAGTGGAAGTTTTTTGCATACCAGTAGCGCACAGGAAGGGTGGTTTGCTTTTAGCCATCCCTCATTCCATAATTCGAGATGAGGTTTTGGAGGCTGGGAACTCAGCTTCGGTTGGTGAGGCTCTTGTTGGGCCTAACAAAGTGATGTCGTCCAAGCTGGAGGTTGAGGAGGCAGATGGTTCCGTCACCTCTCTTGAGGATGTTTGTGGATTTTTGGTAGTTGACTTCACCAATGAGGTTGTGGCTCATATGCAACCCTATGATCCTCTTTTTGAAGACTACAACCATGTGATCCCTTTCTTTGAGTCGGTGACAAATGCCTTCCCTTCTATGTCTGGCATTGGTGAGAAGATTCGGGAGTGGACCTCCGAGACGGAGGCTCCACGGGCTGTTTTTTACTCGGCTCGAGAAGAGCCCGAAGGAGGAAAGGCTGCTCCAGGTGCCAAACGAGCGGCTGCGAAAAGGGTGACCAACGTCTCTCTGATGGAGGAAGTCGAGAATCTGAAGATGCAGTTGGCCATGATCAAGTCCATGCAGGAGCCCAAGGCGCCTCCTCCTATTGCCACTCGTGCCGAAGGAGCATTAGGAGATTCAAGGGTGATTGCACCCAAAATGCCAGGTCTCTCTGCGGGCCTCATCGGAGCTTCAGCCAACTTGCCAAAGGTTGCGAACTTGATAGGACCACCGCCCAAGACCAGGGCCCCGATCCCTGGAGCCTATGCTGGAGATCAACCAATGGAGGAGGACGAGCCCAGAGATGTGATGGATCCAGTTCCTCAACTTCAGAGCTCAGATCAGATCCTTTTGGCTTTGGCTCAGCAGAGCTCAGCGATTACTTCTTTGGTGGCCCACTTAACCTCAGGGTCGGATCCAATGTCAGACCTCTCAGCTTCTGGATCAAGTCAGTTCAGTGCAGGGACCAGGGGGGTCCAACGTCGGGACCGCATGATGCAGGACCTTGCAGCTGGGAGGTCGACCTATTTCATGCAAGTGCAGCAGCAGATGCATCGAAAGCTCAGTCCTTCCTCCCCTGCCCCTTCCACCGAGCAGGAGTTGCTTGTCTCAGGTGCCTCGGTTCTTACCTATTTGGAACGGTTCGGGGGATACCAGAGAAACAAAGAGTTGGGCTACGTGATGTGGCTATTAGGCCACGTGATGGACGCATTTGCAGCTGGCAACCATCATCTGGCAAGAGAGCACACAGCTCTAGCCCTATGTGCCGTAGAACAGGCAGCATTGGACCGTGGGGAATGGTCCCTTGGATTTCTCCTGGGTCTCACTTCGGACCCTCCAGTCCAGATGTTCCAAGATCGGTTGCAGAACGTCACAGCCTTTGGTCGCAGCTTCGGACCGTTGACACCTCCCAGTTGGGCAGCCACGTCCCTGGCCTTTTTGAAAGAGATGGAGGTGTTGCAGACTCGCAAACTCGAGGTGAAGAAGGCGAAACCAGATCCACCTGCCAAGGAGGCCGACCCAGAATCTCCATCGCCGAAGCGTCGGCCCCGATATCCCAAAAAGCCAAAAGCCGATGCAGAGGCCTAGGATTCCTTGATGATCCTAAGGCGTCCCAGAAATCTCCAATTACCAGCCATGGTGTTTCCTCACGTCCGGCCGAAGAGTTTGGAGGTGAGGCCAATCCCACAATGCATGTGCCTGGCCGACAGAGCCAGCTAGGCTTCGATTTTGAGTTGAGCTTCGATACCTGGTGCTCCCATCTCACTGTCAATTGCCTTCGTTCCCGAACGCCCTTTTCAGAATTCCTTGCAAGATCCATGAAGCCGTGTTGCAGCCGAAGTGCTGCAAACAGCACGTTGTTCCCGTTGCCGGTTCCCTTTGAGAACCCGTTCGACCGGATGGCCAGAGGTGTGAGCAGTCGAGTTCGTAGAAGGATTCACTTTCAGCGTGCTATGCATTGTGTCGTGATGGCATTAAACTTCTGGCATTGTGGAGGTGATTTTTCTTCTCTTGATTTGATCCACCGGACCCCTTCAGCCGTTCACTTGTCCATCTTCGGCAGGATCAGGTCCATGCTCCGTGCTGACGGCCAGTTTCCCAAGTTTCGTGTGATTGGGGCTGGACGTAGATTTCCTCAATTAGTTGCAAGACTTCGTGAAGCTACAGATTTCGTGACTTTTTCTGGTGTTGCTTCAGAGCCCTATTCCAAGCAGTTTGCAGGAACCGAAATCCCTTTTGATAATTCGGCTCTTCCTGAGCTCGAGCCGTATCGTGATGCTGATCCAGAGAGGACAAAGCTCAAGGGCCGGGGACACTGGGATATAACAGACTTTCTTCCAGATTCTCTTTGTATGCCATATCGTGAACCTATGGTCATCTTTGAGGATCGCCTACCTGAACCTTGGGAGTACCCCAAGATCAAAGAGACACCCCTTCAGATCGCCAAGATTGCCAAAGTTTGGGACATCAATGGGTTGCTCTTCTTACATGATCGAGAGGTACCTCGCCATCACTGGGTTCGTGTGTTTGGGTGCCTCAAGGATGCTGCCCATGATAGGCAGATAGGAGACAGGCGTGGAAGAAATGCCTGCGAACTCAAAGTTGATGGTCCCAGTGCAGAACTCCCGGCAGGATCTGACCTTTGTGATTTGATGATGGATTTAGATCGTCACCAATTGCACATTTCAGTGACGGATCGCTCCGACTTCTACCACCAAGTTGCAGTGTCCCCATCAAGAGCCATGTCCAATTCTCTGGGCCCCTTTTGTGATGCTGCCATGGTCGCTGACACGCATGCTTTTGCTGAGTATAAAACAAGGAGTTCACAGAAGGTCTGCAGAATCCAACAGGGTGATGGACTTTTCTTGGGGGCGCCCCCCCAAAAGACCAAGCCTGGACTTTTGGTTGCAGCCTTTGACTCCATCCTTCAGGGAGATCACGCAGGAGTGGAATTTGCCTGCGCAGCACATTCGCAGCTCCTTCGGAACTATGGTCTCCTCGATGCTGAATGCTCTGTTGCTGGGTCAGGACCAGTGGTTGCAGCCAGAGACTTTCAAGGCTTAGTGATTGACGATTTTTTCGCCATCTCTGTGGAACCTAAGTCTGATGGAAGAATGTCTCGGTCTGTTAAAGCATTTAATACTGCCCAGCGAGCTTATCATGACTTCTCTTTGATTGGCTCCCCTGACAAGGATGTTAAGGGGGCAACTCGTGCAAGAGTCATTGGTGCAGAGGTGGCTGCTGACGAGGTAGCTCTTTCGTGCAAGTGTCCCTCCGTGTCTGCCCCTGCCCCAGAAGCGTTTTGGATTGTCGTGGATTTCTTTTCAGATAGCCCAGTTGTCGCATACAACGGACTCCCTGCACCTGTCCCTGCTTGGAGGCTGGACCTCCGTGTTGATGTTCAGAAGGCCTTTTATGTCTATCCTTCAAGAGGCCTTCCACCTTGTTCCTAGCATTGAGGTCTCTGACAAGCATGCCAAGTTGGTCTCGTTGCCGAGACGTGTTGCCACCGAGCTTGTTCTTTTGGCCTGTCTGGCCCCTCTCATCAAGACTGACATCAGTGTCCCTTTTTGTGAGAAGCTGTTTGCCACCGATGCATCCTCTGATCGAGGTGCAGTTGTGTCTACTAAGGTGCCTGAGGATTTGTACGCTGCCGTGTTTAGGTGTTGCAAGAGTAAGGGTTCTTACACCCGCCTCCTTTCCAAAGATGAGTCATTGCTCAGCCAATTGGGTTTTGGTTCAGGCCCTGTGGACTTTGGCCGTAGCTCTGTGCCCAAGCCTCTCGCATTTCGTTTCGTCTTTATCGAGATATTTGCTGGCTCTGCAAAAGTCACACGTTATGTTGCCGAGCTCGGGTACTCAGTTGGCCCTCCTATAGAGTTGAGTGTGTCGCCAGAATTCGACCTCAAATCAGCTCATGTGGCTTCATGGCTCTCTTGGCTCATTTCGGAGAACTTAATTTTGGGGTTCATGATAGAGCCCCCATGCACCACTTTTTCGGTGATGCGTCGGCCTCCCCTCAGGGATGTCAACTTCCCATTCGGCTTTAACCCAGGTGACCCTCAGACACAAGATGGCAACATTTTAGGTCATAGAGGCTTCCAACTACTTTCCATTGGTCGCCGCTATAAAGTTGCTGGGCTCTTGGAAACACCTAACTCGTCAAAACTCAAAAACCTGCCATCGTGGGGTGCACTCGCTAGGAAGCCTGGGGTCTTCGTGACTAGATGTGACTCATGCCGATACGGTTCGATTCATCTCAAGAGCTTCAAGTTTCTTTCCGTTTGCTTCAAGCCTCGCCATGCCAGTTTGAGATGTGTTTGCTGTTCCCGGCACGTTCCAGTGCAGGGTGCCTACACCAAGAAATCCGCAACCTATACTGACCTTCTTGCCAAGGCCTTAGCTCAGGACTTCGCCGACACTTTGAGTCTATGCTTAGCTCTCACTTTGAATCAGATTGTGGGGACCCTAAAGGTCTCGAAAATCAACTCGTCAATGAAATTGCCATCTCAAGTGAATGGGATGTCGAAGCCTCATGGGCCTTCAAACGCCCTTCCCATATCAATCTGCTGGAATTGCGCTCCCTACTTCGTCTTGTGATGGATTTGGTGAAAGGTAAACGAGCTCTTCGTTTTGTGGCCTTTGTCGATTCCATCGTGACGAGAGGAGCCTTCAGTAAAGGCCGATCTTCTTCTTACGCTGTTGCTTCCCTTCTTCGCCAAATCTGTGTGCTGATGATTGTGGGAGGCCTCTATGGAGTGACGCCTTTCGTGCCTACTCGCCTCAATGTTGCAGATGATCCTACCAGGGATCGTCAACCAAGACCTCCTTGTCCTGGACTTGGTTCACGCTCTTGGTCTAGGTCCCAGCTTTTTGCACTTGCCCGTCTGCCGCTCCTCAAGAGGTCCTACTCCAATTGGACTCGGTTGGTGCTACTTCTTTGTGATCCCGTGAGACTGCTGCCTTTCGATCGGAGTCTTCTCAGGAAACCTCAGTTTGACTTTGACATGACTCTGGGTTTCCCAGGAGAGGGTCCTACCCTTTCCTCTCTCGTGATGCCTTTGTCGCTGTGGATTTTCTGCGCCTTCTGCTGTCTGGGTCATGCCGGTCTCTGTGTGCCCCGTGTTGTGCCTGTTGTCCCGTTGTTGGTTTGTTTGTCTGTGTCCAGTCTGGGGGGTTGCCATGGCGCCTTCATCGCTCCTAGGAACGATGCTGACCGGCTGAGAGCAGCCACCCGTTTTTCTGCAGGGCCTCTGCCTACTGGACGACAGGTTCTGCCGGTGACTCAGTCCAACAGGGAAATGTTATCTGGCGGCATTTTTTGGATGGTGCAATTCACAGGACATCGATATTTCTGAGATTTTCGAAAGCAGTTGGGAAAACCTGGAAGAGATCAATAGGATACTGGTTGCATATGGCAGAGCACTTTATGCAGCAGGGCGCCCTCACGCTCACTACATCGAGTGCATCAATGCTGTTGCAGGCCATAAACCTATTTTGCGTCGACATCTGCAAGAAGCTTGGGACCTGGGGTTTTCGTGGGTACGACAAGAACCCTCCTCACATCATGTGGCAGCTCCTTTTCAGATTGTTTTAGCAATGCTGACAACGAGTTTAATGTGGGGCTGGACAAGGACGGCTGGAGCCATAGCTTTTTGCTTTGGAGGTCTCCTCCGTCCAGGTGAAATGATTTCAGCAGTTAGACGGCAGCTTTTACTGCCTTCAGATGTGGGAGACTCGGTGCCTCATGCACTGCTTACAATTTTGGAGCCCAAGACGAGGTTTCGAGCAGCAAGGCACCAATATGCCAAAGTCGATATTCCGGATTTGCTGCAAGTGTTGGAGCTTTCTTTTTCGAACCTGCATCAGTCGGCCAAGCTTTGGCCTTTTTCTGGCCAAACCCTGCGAACTCGTTTCCAGACCCTTATGCGAGCTTTGGGACTGCCTTTGGCGGTGCACAATGGCATGAAGCCACTGGACCTGGGATCACTACGCGCTGGGGGGGCTACGTGGCTGATGCAGACGACAGAGTCAACTGATTTTGTCCAAAGAAGAGGACGATGGATAAATGGCAAAGTCATGAACATATACCTGCAGGAGACTACGGCCCTTCAGTACCTGAAAAGCCTGTCTTCTTCGAGCGTTGAGAAAATCATGACTTTAGCCAAAAGTTTTCCAGCAGTCCTCGAGAAGGCGGAGCTCCTCACTTTTAGTAAAATCCCGACACAGTCGTGGTTCATTCTTTTTTCTCAACCCAGCTGAGAAAGAGCCTTGGAGGTGATGGGATTTACGGGTTGTTGTCCTACATCCTAAAATGGGATGTTGCTGTGGTACCTTCTACGGCTTATGGTGAAAATGGAGCTTGAACAGTTGCATCACTTTAACTGTGTTGTGACATTCCTCTCAAGTCTCCCCAGGACCCTCCCGCCCATGCATCTCAGCTGGTTGTTGTCCTACATCCTAAAATGGGATGTTGCTGTGGTACCTTCTACGGCTTATGGTGAAAATGGAGCTTGAACAGTTATATATATATACTCGTATATATTCATATATACATTATATACACAGTGCTATATATACACATATTGATATCATTCAGAAAGGTCATCCATTTTCTCATATTTTTCCTTCAGGATGTGTGGGATTGTCCGGTGCTGGGACTCTCCTCGGGGAACACATGTTCCTGGGATTGCGCCGAGTCTCACAGGCAGGATTGATATGGGATTCATGGATTCATCCCTTAGGATGTACTGTCTATTGATATTATGAAATATTATCAAATTATACATTCACACCTGTTTAAAACTGATGTTTGAGGCCACGTTTCGCGTGGCAACACCTCTGGTTGTGATGCTATGGGTTCCACATCACGCATTCGAGAACATTTTGGCGGATGGTTATGCTTCAGCTCCTCGGTGAATGTCGAGTTGATGTCCACCGGATGGGAGTTGACGTTTTTCTCAATAGATTTGATTGATACCCTCCCTGAAACTAACATTTTCATACATTTTCGCCCCTGAAAATGGATGGTTGGAATGGCCTATTTTCAGAGGCTATCTTAGTTTTAGGGAGTGCATCAATCTATAGCACCGTTTAACGTGAGGAAGCGGCATACTTTCGGAGCCTGGAAGAGACGGACAATGGTGTAGAGAACATGGCCCACTTTGCAGGAGACTTGAAACTTTTTCTGGGCTGTGGCCGACGTTGCCTGGAAGCACAGTTTCAGATCTCCACAGTTGCACACTCCGGATGTTTGTGATGATGGATGCTTCTCTCCTGTAGCAATCGCTGCAGTTTCAACTCTTTCTGCATTGTCTGAATTCAATGGAGAGGGACAAAGGCAGCCATGATTTCGTTGAGGCTTCATTCAAACAATCAGTGAGGGCATCTATCGTCGCTCCTACAAGCCGGGCCAGACCATCGTCATTCAGAAGGCGATCGATTCAGGCGGACAAACTGGTGGATCGTCGGTGCGCCACTCATGAAAACAGAAGATTGCTGTTGCACAGAATGGCGGAAATTAAACTTCAAGACCAGAGATTCAACTCAACAGTGCATTTTTTCGGCTAATGTGTCGCAGTAGAAACGTCTTGCGCAGTTGCCTGACACAGGATCGCTGTTTCTACTGACTACCGGGAAAGCATCAGCTGTTATAAATGGCAAGGTCACTGAGGACTTTGTTTCCAGTTTTCTTTTGTTTTGCTTACTGGCTGCTTGACTGCTTGATTTGGAAACTTGTTTGACAGAGATCAAGTTGCTAGGAACTCTTACCAGGCGGAGTTTTTGGTTTCTTTGCCAGCACTTTGGTGAAGGGATCCTTTGGGACACATTTGTCCTGGTTTCTGGCTGCAGCTCTCCCGAGGTGAACTTACCCTGTTGGGGCTCGTGCTCTTGCGAGCAGCCACTTGTCAGGATGCTCATGATAAGAAGCCGAATATGTATGAATATGTCATCAAAGGCCCTATCTATCTTAATCTTGGTTGCTCCAGTGAACATGTGGAACTCATGCTACCAGAAATCGGTTTATGATGGTTCGGGATGATTTTCGATGATTCAAGTGTCAGTACAGAACTTGGCAGATCTTTGGCAGTCCCTTATACCCTTTGCCCCTTTAAATTTGGTGGAGGTTACGCATGTAACTCACTAAGAGTTAAATCTTTAGTAGGGAACCTAAGCTTTGCCTAGAAAAACGGACTGTAAACGGGAACTGCACCTTTTCCCTTGCTTTTCCCTTCTGTTTTTTCCAGATTCTTGTGAAAAAACCACTGGGTCCCTGGGGACCCAAGTCAAGCGGACTGAGGCAACAGTTGAAGCTACTACATACTGCAGTTGCCTGGAGATGCCACGACAGGCTTTCTTGGAGGCGTTGGACAAGCATCCCGAGGACTTTGAAGCTGTCCGCCGTTGTTCATTGGGAGCTTCTTGAAACTGGCACAAAAAACCACCGGCAGTTTGTCATGAGGAAACTGACCATTTTGAGAAGCAGCATCCTGAGAGGGATAAAGCCAATTTCTGATAATCTTTCATATTATTCTAACTTAGTTTGAAGTTTCGCTTCACCTGCAGATCTATTGCCTGAATGCTGAGGCTAACTCGTCTACATTCCATGCAAGTTGCTACAGAACAGGGCACCTGGCCCTTTATGACCAAGGTGCAAAAAGAAAGTGGCAGATTTTTCTGAGATCAAAAGAGCAGTGATAAAACAACCTGATTGGTTGTTTGACGTAAGGAATTCTACTATTATGCATTTCATTTTATCATCCACTTCTCAAAAGATTATGACAAGCCCCTATTTACAATATCCTTATTGATTGACCAGTTGTTCGTTTGAATGCTCAAATCACAAGTCTTGGATCGCCATGGACCAGCATTGTGTCAGGCGTCGGAGCGACTGTACCTTGGTGTCATCATCCAGTCATCCAGATGTATCCAGCGCATTGGTATTCATTGATCATCCCCTCCTAATGCAAGGCTTTACTACATGAATCTCCATTCAACTCGGGAGAGCGACTTGGCGGGGATCTATTTTGGGAAGTGCTGGTAAGAGCCTCTAGAATTCTAGACTGTCATTGTGATTCGGTGGAGGAACGATGAGTCAACATCCAAAAAGGGAGGGATGCTCGACGATGTTTCCAGGCACTCGACCAGGAGAATGGGCCTCTCGAGCCGGGGTAGAGTTGTCGACAACAGACATGGCATATTTGCTCGTATCAGGTGGGATGTCCGGGATGTGATAGTTACTACCGGATTGAGCACATGGAAATTGGATTTCTTGCAGAAATGCATAGATTCAGATGGCAGCAGTATGAATCCACATGAAAAAGCTGCCCACTTCACGTCGATAGGCGAAGTTTATGTCATCGAAGAGAATGGGCATCGAACCCTGATGCCAGAAGGAAGCTGTTTTGGTCGCTCGGACTTTTCAGACTGTTGAAGCATTTGCAAATACATTTGCGCAGTGTTTCCTTGAATATCCTTCGGGAAAGCATAGGACGAAATTCTCCTTTGTTTTGCAGCGAAATTTATTTACCCTTCAAAGAGACGTAAATGTCATAAAAACTGTCGAGGTTGTGATTTTGGGATGCTTGTGAGTGTCGATGCTGTTGGGATCAGGTGAACACATTCTCATTGGTCTCGCCCCTGGAATTGCTAGTGTTGAGCCGAAAACAGCTTGCGAAGTGCAGATGGTGAACAGGCATGTTTTCGCGTCTTGGAGCAGTTAGATATCAAGAGATATGAGATGGTATGATATCAAAAGAATTCAAAAGATATGATACGATACGATATGATGTGTATGTTGATTTTGTGTTCGGATACGAGATTGTGATTTGTGTGTGGAATGAATTGGAGAAATCGGAGTTCCGTTCTTGGATTTTGGATAACTTGATCACTTGCACCACTTTTTTCCATCAATCCTGAGGAGAAGGTCATGGCAGAGTGCCCTGAGGAGCGGGAAACCACCATTCAGGGCATCCTGGATGAGATGGCCATCAAGGCAGAACAGAAATTGGGAATCCAACGAGGCCTGGACATTTCCAAAATTTTCAAACACAATGTTACAGTATCTAATAGTGTGATCAACTTATGAATATCTATATATACATATATGTATATATATTATAAGCATGATATCTCCATATGATATGAACATGATATCCATGATGATGTCGTTTTCATGCACGACACTAATATCCTATGATACTGGTATCAGTATGATACCAATAGGCACATCAGTAGGAAATCCAGGAGGCGCAGTCACAGCCAATGAAGTGTGATGGTAGATATCCAGCCCATATTGGCAGGTCTTCCAGATTTGTTGCGTTGCAGCGCCTTGTTCAGAGCTGCCAATCCTGACTTCATGAAGTTGATGCGCCGCTGGGTTTGCACTGCGAAGGCATAAAGAGAACAAAGTTGATCTGAATGGATGATGGAATAGATAAAAATGGTGAGGTGAGAACATATACAAACTGCTGGAGCTCCAACACCTAACGTGGCCAAACAGCTTTTTGAAGTCAACGCCATGTGGGTGAGGTCCGCGCATGTACGCGATGCTTTTTAAGGCGATGGAATGCAGAGATGGAATGCAAATGAATGCAATAGATGATGAATGATAATGACATGAAAATAACGCATAGAAGTCGAAATTCCTGTTCACATGCACTGCACGGCAGGCTGGTGATTTCATCACGCGAGAACGGGATTATGCCAATCACATGTTCGTCGTCGTGAGGCCTGCTCCTGAGTCATCAATTTGAGTGCTACGATTTTTGACGGAAATTGTGCATCATTGACATAAGCTGCCTTGGCTTCTGTCCAGTACCAGTACGAGAGATGTACGAGAGTGCACGGTTTTTCAATGCAAGTTCTTCAGGGGAAGTGCTGCTGTAAGATGCGAAGATGATGTAGTGCTTCGCTTCCGTGCAGGCGGGGTCGGCACAGTACACCGAAGCTACCGGAAAATCCTTGGAAGTAAATGGATGGAAAATGATGGGAGGATCTCTACAAATTCCCATGGTGATAATTGTATATAATTGTGAAGTCTAGACTTGAGACATCATACCTCCGAAGAAGTCTCAGCAATGACTTCCCTGAAAGGTACTGCAATCTCCGAAGCCTCCTTGCTGGGAGCATGCACATTCCATCCTTATATGGCACCCTGGACTTGAAATTGAGTCAGATGAGTCAGAGGAACATGGATCTATAATATGAATATATGAATTCAAAAAGGATCAAAGGGAATTCGGAACCTGCCATTTTGGAGAATTCGTAGTCTGAATTGTCTTGAGGTGAAGGCGGAGAATCTATGTTTGATTCTCACACTGTCACGTGATGATTTTGTCGTGTGGGCCTCGGCATAGGATGTGATGGTCGTGCGGTTGTAGCCGATTGTAGCCAGTGCATGCCTGTACATTTCCTTAATTTCATGGAGCATCTTTTGTGGTGGGCAATTTCTGCATGATATTCTTGGTTGTGGTGACTCTTATTCTCAGGAAGTCCTGCAAGATTTCCCTGCGGAACAGGAATTGCTTCTTTGGCTGAAAATGGGTGTGTCAACGTTTTGCACGGAGTTTGAGAGTGTACAATCAACTACTGTAGCATCAGGGACCACAGACAGGGGTGCTTTTGCTTCTCATATTGAGGATGACCATATTCAGATATTTGATATGTGTTTTGCACATTGATATAGATTCAGATGACGGTATCATATGACAATGATGCTTATCCATTGACCGAATAACATTTAAGATGATTTATGTATATTCATGTAGAGTTTATACACATATGGAACAATTTTATGAATATCCATGTTCAATGAACGATACCGTGCACATATACGATATGATAATATAATGATAATATATGATATACATGCACCTGTATATCATGGCACTAAGGGGAAGGGGTTGAGAACCATGGTTCTCGCGGTGCATTGCTGTATCCAAGGTTTCAACGTTTGGATCCCGATGCAGAGGCTGGATCTGCGGAAGCCCTCAATCCCCAGTGAGTCAGCAGAAACCGGAAATGATGCAGGATATTCTTCGAAGGCTCCCACGAGTTCTCAAGATCCAGCATCCTTTGTTCAATGCTTCCAGTGGCATGGCACAGACACATCTTGATTTTGATAGACTTTGTATGATTTTTTTTGGGTAGTAGGTGGCGCAATAGATGCTGTAGATGATATGGATGGGGGAGAACGTTGCAAAAACCCGCGTGGTCAATCGAGGTATCGATTTCCTGAAAGCTGCCTGTGAATTCGCTGATGAGGTTTCCTGTTTCACTTTGTTTCACTGTTTGCTACGAGCTTTGCAGGACTTGTTTCATAGATCTAAGCCAAACCTCGCAGGTATATTATGCTCCTGGGGAATGCATCATTGAATATGGCGAGAGTTGCAGTTTGGGGAAGACTGTCATGCCTGCCAGCTGCATTAAATTCCACGTCTTGGTCACATCAGGAGCTTCAATTCTTGGGTCATCCTGGGTTGTCCTGGCCAACGGGGCCCCTTGCCTTGACAAGGTACTTGCTGGTAGCTGGCAACGCATCTGTGATCCTGGCGCATGGCGATGAAGTTGCCCAAATCAAGTCAGGCACAAATCGCTTGGGGCTTCGATGATTGGAGAGAACGGACATGTTTTTCTGCATCATATGGCAGGCGCCCTTGTTGGAGAGGGTGGCGCGCTTGGCATTGCCAACAAGAGATCGACACAAATCAGTGCATGGAAGGCGCGGTATGGCGCGTCACGTGTGACAACTTCATGTCATCGCTGCACTGAGCCAAGGCTGGAATGGTTCGGCTGATCAGGTTGCAAGGTCTATCGATTGGGAAGGTGTCATGGCTGAATTGTTGGAGATGATCTGCATTTTTTGGATTTGACGCGTTTGATCATCTTTGATCATCTTTATATAATTTTTTATATCGTGTCCACCTGCATCGTCTGGGCTCAGGCAGTGCAAAAGTGTCCTGATGATTGCAAGGCTTTAGAGCAACAGTTTGCACAACGTTCCCTAGCAGAAACGTTAATTTCGAAGCAGCAGTTATACCAAATCGCCACCTTGAAAACCAAACAACCCAGACAAGATGACCAAGGTTCTCAGAAGAATGCTGAAGCAGAAGCCATTCGTAAGGAATGGATCGGAAAATCTGTGATTCCTTTGTTGAAGCAATGCCAAATTCTCAATGGTTTCTCGATGAAACTGGTCTCCAAGATTGCGGGTCCCCTACTGAAGACCACGCGCCTTGGTCAAGACTTGAGAGCATGAACTTCTTGGTTCAGTTTTGTCATGGTAGACACGCAACCTACATAACATAAGATAGAACTAGATACTGTATGAGAATCTATAATGATATGGATATTTCCTAAGATTGTAACAAGACATATATGAAAGAAGTCCTAATATTCAAGCTGTGCCGCCCACTAAGCCCAGGTTTTCAGCTGGGCAGGACATGTTTGTGGCTGGCGATGCAGCGGACTCGATGATTGTGATTGTGGACGGTGAAGCTGAAGCCAAATGCAAAAATGGAAAGGTGGTCCCTTGTCCTTGGATAATGGATAGTTTTTTTTTCCCGAATGTATCACAAATAGCAAAAAATTACACTTGTTACAGAGATCCATTTGAATTTATCACCAAGAGGTTCAATGAATTTCAATTGTCTAGGTTGCACGGCTGACGACGGGTGCAGCAGGGGCCTTAGCAGTAACATGTGGTAACACAACGTAACACATGGCAGCAGATGGCAAGAGGAAGGCGCTTCGCATGCAGGTGACGGGTGAGCTGGCAGTGCTGGGTCTCCTTTCCTTTCGCACAGCAACTTTCACAGCTTCCCGCAAATCAGATGCCGTTCCTTGACTTTTAAGATCTTTTAAGTACTTTTTGGCGCGTTTCGTTTGTTTTTTTGTTCATCTTTTCAAAACTCATCTCACACATTTTGTGCACTCAGAATCATATTTTTAATGATTCTGCTGAAGTCATGTTTGCTCAAGTTAGCAAGGCTTTTGTTGGTACCATTTGGATTGGATCCTTTGGAACTCCAAGGTCGTCATAACGGCTCAAAGCCTTCAAAGTGTCTTGCAAAGCTCCGAAGCAGCCAGCAAGCACCTTGACAAATTGGCAGAGGAGAGACGTATGCAGATTGAACGAGGCCTGGTTATGTCTGTTTTCTGTGGCTGTTTTGAAATTTGTGACGACACAATTGAACAATAATATCAAACATCAATAAACATCAATCAAATCAATGAACAACATATTGGTCAGGGCACATGGGCATATAGCATACAGACGCAAATAGTGGTATCAAAAGAGGGAGAATGGGAAAGAGATGCTTTCGTGCCAGGCTATCCGATTCTTGCAATGCCATTGGGTGCGTCGAACGATGTTTGCTGTCGAACCATTTCATTACATTCAGAGCCTCGGCAGAAGAGTGTGAAAGTTGGCTTAATGGCTTAATGTATACTGATGTATTGTTGATGTATTATTGGATTTAAGTATTGATTTGTTGTCCGAAATCCAAGACGCGATATATCTTGGCACCGGGAGAGACCTGGAAGATTCCCGCAAATGCGCCTGCCAGCGGAGCTCATCATTGGGCCGGGGCACTCGGAACGTTAGGTCTTCAGATCATCCCATGAAGCAAGACGCTGCTCCAGTCGTAACCGGGTAACGTTAGGTCTTTGCTCGTGGACGTGGAGTCATCTTGGCCGGTCCATCGGATCATCCCATGAATCCGATTCAAACGGTTGGAGCTGGAGCCACATGTTTGGTGTCTGAAAGTCTTTGCCTTCAGATTCTTGGCGGAACAAATGGGGAACACATGGGAAAGGATATAATAGCAGCTTTTTTCGGATGCGGAATTGCAGAATATGCTTCATATACTTGTATCTTTGACTCCTTCCAACCATACAATGGCTATGACACCAATGAACTTCTTAACTGAAATCCAAATGCAGCCCTCAACAGTCTAGACAAGCTATAGGTATGGAGCCAGAGTGGTGGCATTGACTCCAGTTGAAGCCTTTCGTATCAGCTGCATGGACATCCAACTCGCAACGATCTCGGACACTCTGCGGAAATTGGCATTGAAGGAATTTCTCGTTCCAGATCAGATGACGTGATGCCTACAAGTAGCATCAAGCGTGTTCCAGTCAACCCTAAACACATAATTCAATCATAATTCATGAATATGTTCAGTTCATGCAAGGCTTTTAATCATAAACGCCTGGAAAGAGGGGGCAGGAAGATTCGCCTGTTTGATCATTCTTGCTTCCCAAGGTGAGAAACCTTCCGAATTGGTTCCCGCGATTTCGGGCTTTGGAAAGAGAAGCCTGCAAGCACCTAAAAGACAAACTCTTTCGCGCAAAATCTGTCATCGATATGGCCAAGCCACAAAAGGCAGGATCATCTCGAAGGGTCGACATTTCAGTCCTCGACTTTCACTTGCATTTCCGTTCTCATTTGACGCCATTGACCACGCATTTTTATTGTTTTTTAGTGCGTAGGGTCTGACCCGTGTCACATCGGAGGCGCAAATTTTGAAGCCCCTGCCTGTGAAGCACAGGAGCTCGTGGTTTGTACAATTCTGCGCGCCATCAAACCATAGAACTTTTGAATGACCTTAGAATGTCAGGAGTTGCACAAGATTACGCACACCAGGCTGGTTTCTCCAAGTCCTACATTTCCCGATTTTGCAGATCTCAGAAAAGTTGCAGTCGTTTGCTTCTTGATTGCAGGGCCCTTGAACCTCCCTGATCAGGAGAGGAAGAATTGCACCAGAGTCAGCCTTGTTCAGAGTCTTGTGGATTTGCTAAAGTCACAAGTCCTCCCTCAAAACTTCCTGGTGCTGTGTTGCCAGTTGTCTTCTTCACGTAACAACTGGAAGGACCTGCAGAACCAGGAGTTAGAGAAACCGAGTTTCCTCACAACGTTACTTGGTGTCACACGACTTTGGTGTTTCGCCTTCCTGCAGGGGCAACTCTTTGCTGAGGCCACGGAATCCTTTTGGTCGATCTGAAAATCCTCTTGGACCAAAACGACCAGCTTCACAGTCGGAGACCTGGCCAGTTGCATTGCCACTTGATATGAGGGAGAGGGGTGAACCCTATGTTTGTCGTGTTTGCGCCTGCAATCACACCTTGGTTTGCTGTTGAACTAAGGTCAGCATTGTTGGACTCATATCCCTCGCACGGAGGGAAGCAGCTAGATTCTTTTTTAGACGTTGCAGTTGTCATCCCTTGTAGACATTTGGCAGTCCTCATTCATATTGAATCATATTGACTTCATTGATTGGTCCGTGGCCTGAGGGTAGATCAACGACATGGTTCAGTTCGCTTGCGCCCTCTATCTGCTACTAGACCAAAGACGTCACAGCAATGACTCAAATTCAACCTGCGGAAATCCTCTGAGAGAATGACTGCAATTGAACGTGCGGAAACTATTGGTAATAATGCAGGTCAAATGCAAACAAGAGTCTGTTTTGGTGTTTGAGAACCTCAGCAAAACATGGGAGTATCGGAGTATCTATATATGGGTGTTCAATGATTTTCCTCTTTAAGTTTAGGCACATCTTTATACATTTGTGTACTGTTTAAGTTGTAAGGTGTCCAAAGGAGCAATTCTGGCAAAGTGTGCCAATCTTTCAAGACTATGAAGTCTTTTGGTCTGATTTTGCAAAGCAATTTCAGCCGTTTCACCAATTCAGCCCAACAGGAAGAGGCTTTTGCAGATGCAATTCAGTGCGTTGCATATCGTTGGTTTTTCAAGACGGAGTTGAAATGTGAAATTCGTTGGATCCCCAAGACAGTTTGGATCAGCTCGGCAGGAACCTGCCCGAGATTGCCTGATCCGCACTCTTCAAACCGCCAATGGCAGTTGAGGCAGTTGATACGAGCGCAATCAGTGAGAATACAATGCAGCAACATCCCCGCCGAGGAGTGAAGCAAAAATATAAGTACAGCACTAGGTATGATAATGGGATCTTTCAAGTATGTAGGTCCTGGATGCTAATGGATTACGACCAAACTTGCTACAGAAGCTGTCGAAGATGCTTGTGTGCCGAATGATGCTGCATTATGTTGATACACACTCACGTGACTGTTTCCTTTGATTGCATATGTAACTCATTGTTCATTTTCGGTATGCTATGCTGATACATCAATCTTATGCAGAGTGTTCAGTGCAAAAGTGGAGGCACAGCGCACACAATGTATTTATGTAAGGATGCTTCAGCTTGGTTGTCAGTCTACGGTCTGCAGCTACTAGACTCAGTTGAACAGCGTGCTGGGTGGCGCCACTTGCAGTTCTTGCATTGCCACAATGGCATCTGCTACGTCTACATTGGCACAAGCCTGAGAGTGGAATGTTCCATTGATATTATTGCAATTTGTGTAGGTATGCATGTACATATGTACATCTATACATGATTAATGATATGTATATTTTATGAATTTTATGATGATAAAGGTTTAAGTATAGTCACAATAGATATAGGTATATGATATTCAGATAGATATAGAAATTGAACACAAATACAAGCTTGAATGTAGATGCAAAAACACTGAGTATAAACATGACAAGAGATGTAGATACATATGTATGTTTAAATGCACACATACATTACATAAGACATATTAAGAAACAATAGAGCAAGCAGTGAAACCTTTGTTGGGTCCCAATTTCTCAATGTCGCAAATTGACGTCTTTCAGCACTTTCTTGAGGAAATTGCCGGAGAGATTGCTGGGGATGTTGAAACTGTTTTTATGAAGATGACATCCGCGCTACGTCACCGCCTCAGCGTCGCTGGTGCTTTGGCGCTCGGCTGGGTTTGGGTGTGGGTGGTGCTGTCTGGGTTGCACTTGCTTGAAGACGTCCTTGGGGAATCCGCCAAACACTCCCTATGCCATGCCAGGGCTGCGCATTTGTAGCCTATACATGTCTGGAAGCAAAGCCCAACGAGTAGAGATCTATCTGCTTTTTGGGCAAGGCATCCAAGAGATATATACTTCTTGCATCCGCCCGACAAATCAGCTTTTTGAGGCCAGACAAGATGAACCCAATCCAATCCCATCTTTGAAGCAGTATCTTGTTGGGGGAATAAACGTGCGCAGCAGGAATGTGATTGACATGACTTTGAAATGAAGAACGAACATGGTCCCACTGCAGAACCCAAACAATGAGATTACTTCATGATCACCTTTACTTATAACGCAAGAACTGGTCCCAGACAATTGAGTGTTGTCGACAGTTGTTTGCTGGTGACAGGATGTGACAGGCTACCCAGGCCCTAGATTATCTAAGTCAGTTAGGAAGCAGGGTAGTGCCAATGACTGAGGCAAATACCTAGCTCCAGGTTGTAAAAAGCTACCCAATGTATTGTTTTGCCTTGTCTTTGAAAGGACTTGAGCGTAAAGTGCAAATGTTTAAGCGCATCTCATTTTTCCCCTTGCTGCCGTGCTGCCAACAGTTTTGTTTTTCGGGCAAGTAGGTTATATCCCAGGCAAGTAATGATCTGTCCTTTCCAGACTTTGGTTCTCTCAAGAATAAGACCATCCGATCCGCAGTGGATGGGGATGTCACAGCCTTAGTGACAGCCCAACAGTTTTTTGGATCCCTGCTCAGGCTTCTGCTTGCTTCCGGACAATGAGCCGGATGTGCAGGCTGAATTGAATGAAGAGGCAAGAAATGGGGAGCTGAAGCCGTAAATGGTGTTGTTTTTGCCATTTGCCACATATGGTTTCTTTGGAGGATGTGACATTGAGTTTGATGACATGTGAGAAAATCCGGTTTCGGACTCACTTGAGGAAGACATGTGAGGAAGGACTTCAGTAGCAGGTATGGGGTTGGGACCGTGCCCGTGACTGTATTCTCTCGGCTGTGAGCTTGCTGGGTGCATTTGTTTGTGCTGTGCCTTTGTTCGTGCTTTGGTTAGTTCTGTTGGCGTGTCACATGCAGTACTTGGTCGCTGTTTGTGTTGCCTTCTGACATACTCAGTGTTGTTGTGTAGCACGTACACTGTTTGGTAGGTTCTTTTCTGCAGACGCAGGACTTTGCGCGTGTTTGCGGTGTTTGACATTCCATGGAGGAAGTTCTGATGATGTCGAGCAAAAAATATTGAAGTCACGAAAACTACCAGTGGCAATTTGTGGTAAAAGTGGACCAAACACGGGCATGTCAAATGCCAGGCTGGGCCCGACGAAGCCCACGCAATGGATGGAGGGGATGGAGGCACTGATAGATCATCAAGCTGTAACACGGCGTCTTTTCATTTTTGCGAGGTTGTGGCAAGTTTGAGTAGCCGTGAGGTTTTGTCTTGACGGGTGAGTGATGCTTAAGACACAGCAACTAGATAATTCACTTCCGTGTCGGTGGACATTCAAATGCGATGTCGGCATCCAGGTCCTGAAGAGATCGAGGAAATTGAGGAGGAGCTGGAGGAGGTCGCGGCTGTCGCGGCTGTCCCGGCTGTTCAGGAGTTCAGGGCTCAGAAAGGAGATGCTTGTTATAATCCTTCTGTCAATCGGATGGGTGTGTGAAGTGATGGTGCAGAGGTTTCTGAATCTGATGCATATCGAATGTGTATATTAACTGCCTGGAGTTCAACCAAGGAAGGGTTGAACGAATTGGAAGACTTTAGAGCATGGCTTGAATACCGGTTCTGAGAAGACTTTCTTGTAGCCTAGTGCCTGAGCCTCGCGGCGCCTACGTGCGCAAAATTTAGGCCAGCAGCTGGAAGCGAAGGCGACCAGTTGACCGTGCTGGAGAGCTTGAAGGCTGTGTTGCACTTGGCTTGGTGTTCCAGATGTGTCATGCCATGCGCTTGGCTTTTGCCTTGTGGCAGGCGATGCTTTTTGACATCATATTTTAAGGCGCTGCCAGGTTTTGCCCTCAGCTATTAGAGTGTCCCAATAGATTCAACCGATTCTCTTTTCGTCCTGGAAGAATGCTTTCCACCAAGGTGACAATGAGCTGCTTTCGATTTCTGGAAGTGCCCTAGCACACATGTCGTCCTGTTCTGTACGAATCTGAAACTCACATCTACGTCTATGCAAGCAAAGCAGGTCCAACACTTGATGCGTGTTGGACTGATGGTGGCCGGCCTTTTTCAATGCATTTTCTTTCTACAATGCTCACAAGCTCATGTCATGCCTACAGCCCTGCGTGCAAACATAGAGACACACACGACTGTAATCATGTCACAAAGTTCTCATCATCAGAGCCTTAAGATTTCAGCACAGCATGCTGTGTCCGGCACCTGCGGCCGCATCTGGAGGTACAATGCAATGGACTGGTCATTGTGAGCACACGAGCAGGTCCAAAGAGGCCAGGGGGCAGGGATTTTGACTCCGGGAATGGTTGTGGAAATTGTTTGGTCTGACAACGAGATGGTTTCAGTCTAAACCCCATTATTGTCGCCGAAAATGAGAAAGAGTTGAGCATGCAACTGCTTGTTGGTGGTTTCGGTACAAGCTTTCCAAGGACCATGGCAAGGGCTTCAAGATGCAATCTAAAATTGGGAGCATGGCATTTGGGAGGAAAGTCGCACTGCCTTCCAATCTTTATGGGTGCTTATAGCAGCTTAGCATCCTCGTCAATGGATGGACGAGACGGATTTGAGAACTCCTTCTTGTCCCACCGCTTCAAACCATTACTTTCTATTAATGTAGTCCAGAGTTCTGGCGGTCTTCTTCGTCGCCCCTTCCGCCAGGCCTGATGCATCCACGTAGCGGCCGGTTGCATTGTGGTTATATGTTTTGCGTTGGAATTTGCTCCAACGCCGCAACAAGCGGCGTGTGAGACTTCGATTGCTTTCAGGATTTGATTTGGAAAATGCGAAAATATTGGGTGTTTCATGGATTTCTGTGTATTCTTCAGCTGCTGGCTCTCCTCTCTCCCCTCCCTCCCTCTCTCTCTCTCTCTCTCTGTCTCTGTCTCTCTCTTTCTCTCTCTCGCTACCATGTGTTTTCAAATATCTTCCTTGGACAGCGATAAGCCGTTGCCTACAAAACCTTTTGAGAGTCTGAGAGCCCATTGTGTGCGCTGTGCAGGTGCCATTTTTACACCCCAAATTCTTTCCTTTTTGGCTCCAGCTTCGTCCGTGCAAATCCTTGTGGTCATTTGGGATGCGTTCATTCGATATAATATGAAAACTCATTTCTCTTATACTACTGATTCATTATGATGCATTGCGACCTTTGTCATCAGTGCCACTTTGGGAAATTCAACTCTGCAGCCTCCACTGGCGACGCTAGATGTGCCTGCCTTTGCTTTCCTCAGTTCCGTTTGTTTGCAAATCGCTCCATTGTCAGAGACAACCACGAAGCTCATTTGGCTCAATCAATGCGGAAGCAGCCTTTCTTCCAATGCGACATTCAAAGCCCACGATTTACCAGTAGCCAGCACATTCTTGTCAGCATGAGCATCATTTGCAAGAAATTGCAACTAGCTTTCGGCAAAGTGTCCTTCTGAGAAGCACTGTGCCTGTGACCTTTTAGGAGGTTGGGACTGAAGGTGCTTCAAGTGGTGCATGCAATACATCGCTGCTTGCAGGTAGACCAGGCTTGACCTTCTGCTCAAGGTACGATTCTTTGCAGTGACTGATATTCAAAGAGCTATCACTGGTCTTAGCTCTGCTGACAGGCAGAGGACCTTCCTTGGCTGCCTATGGTGAATCAAGTGAATTCAACTTACAAGGTGGATGTATCAATTTTGCAAAGTTCAAGGATACTTTTGATATCATTGGGTGATCATTTGATGGTGGTCCAGGTGAAAGTGCCACCATTATGGGGAGCTGTTGATGCCTCAGATGGTATGATGATGTGTGGCAGGTTTGCTAGGTTTGCCAAGTGTTAGTTTGTATAGTTTAATTTGGTTCCCTCAGCAAGGAAGGCCCCCAACATCCTCAAAGACGCAAATAGTTTTGGAGTGTTTGATAGTTTATAATGTCCTTTCCAATCTGCTGATCTACGTCAAGGTCGGATTTTTTTTCCGAACTTTAGAGGTCGCCATGTCCAGGGAGTCGGACAATTCATTGTCAGCTTTTCAGGCTCCTCGGATACTCCCCCTTCCTCCTGGAAGCACCAGGAGTGCCGATCTGTTGCGTCGCATCATACTTTGGCGCTTCGGCACATCTTCGCCCCCCCCCAAGGAGTTGTAGCTCGTCATGCAGTTCCTGTGATACTTCGGTACCAGTACCGCCAGTCATCAGAGCTGCTCCAAAGGTTAGAACTTTCCAGGCAACAAACGCTGCCAACGGGTGGATGCGCTTGATATTTGTGCTCGCTTGGTACTTCACCAGGCACCTTCCAGATGCCCGGGCACCCTGCACACCGTGGATTTATCAGAGGCTGGTGTACCCTTCTCCCTAAGAGGTGATACTTCTGGGAGCTATGGGTGTTCATTGATTCATCTTATCATTTTACATTTTATTTACATTTTAGTTACAGTGTTTTATGTTTATCTTCTTCCTGCCCAAATTTCCCAGAAATTTCATGAACTGGCTGTTTTTGGGAGGAAGAGGAAGCGACTCTGGCTGCTATGACGAGAGTACCCGTTTCAGCCTTGGATTTTCTTTCCAAACGGAAAGCCAAACGCACCAGCTGCATCAGTTGCACTTGGGGAATTCAAGGCTCAAAGGAGCCAGAAGTCAACACAAAAATCCTCCGTGATTTTTGGTACGTCCAGCTGGCAAGTGCTTCCGTTATGAAGTATGGAATTGTTCATCAGAAAAAAGACATGTTTTTGTTGGCAACTCCACGATTTTTTCTCTAGATTCTGCATGCTCATTCCAGGAAGGTCAAGTTGGAAGAGCAGAAGGATCCAACGAGAGCTTCTGTTCAACCAGAGGAGATTTGTGCGCAAGTTTCATCATAAATAATCATACCTCTATA
Source organism: Breviolum minutum Mf 1.05b.01 (assembly GCA_000507305.1). Lineage (NCBI taxonomy): Eukaryota > Dinophyceae > Suessiales > Symbiodiniaceae > Breviolum > Breviolum minutum. Next base: position 190,033 of record DF240241.1, read on the forward strand.
CAACTCTAATGTCATTTGTGCCATGGTCTCAGATGGTTGAATCCATGAAGAGGATTTTTTTCTTCCACCTTCCTGCAACATACATTTGATGCTCCAGGACCTGCGATCACTTCAAGAGCGTACAGCTCAAGAGAAGGAACTTGAGAGGGATGCAGGAACCTGAGGCCTTTTGCAGGAACCTTCGAACTTTGTTTTTCACCATCTTTTTGTGTTGAAAGAAAAAAAACATCAACAAAAACTTACAATCGTGACCTATGATTGTCTTCAAAACAAGCAGCCTCGTTGCGGCTCACAAAATTTCCTGAGGCCCGGATGCAAAGCATCATTTTTCAGCGACGGGAGCAGGACATTGGCAAAGTAGAAGTAGAGCCAAGGTTTTTCAAAGGTTTGTAAACATGGATCCTATGGTACGCATATTTACCTATTTTGTGGTAAATATATGTACTGTATAGGTAAATATACCACAAAAGATAGGTAAATATGCGTACCGTACATGGATCCTATGGGTTAGCTTGCGAATCCAGCATGGCAACACTCAATGTCTACCTGGTGCTGACAAGTAGGGAATGTTTGCATTTGTTTACTTATCTCTTCCCTACTACAGGATCTGACGCGGGCTTGTCAGCCACCGGCTAGCAGGCATTCTTCAATGTTTCAATGTTTGTATCATTGACTTGCTGACAGAATTTTTTGAGGTTGTTTCATGTTTTATAGCCCATGTTTGAGCTGTTGCTTGGCTTCAGACAACTGGTTTTAGCAGGCCTGAAGCGATTGAAGCAGGGCCTGGTCTGCCGCAGGCCAGACTGCGGTTTCTAGAGTCAAAGTAGCAGATGGTGCACTGGGCATTTCAAATGAGAACCTTGTAAGACCATAGAAATGTTTGAATGATATGGCTTCATTTCCTGACTATTGTAACCAATTAAGGAACAGTTGTTGGGTCTGACAGAGTATGGGAGTTGGGAGTTGCTCAACACGTTGAGAATAGTATAGAAAAGTAATCCTGGAGCTTCCGTTTCATTGAATTTTCTTGTGATTTTAGACGTTGGGGCGTTTCAATGAGAAACTTATAGTTTCGGGCGTTTGCTGGAATAACAAGGCGAGTTAAATGAAAAGTAGTCGCGCATATATGTAAACCCGTAAGTTCCAATTAATATAGATGGATGAGATGGATGAGATGGATGAGATGGATGGGATGGATCTACTCCAAGCACTTCTCCAGTCACAGCGCCGGGTCTCCCAGCCTTTGTTTTTTTTCACGCAGCACCATGGTTAATTTAGCTTTGAAAACTGAAGACGATACCTTCCCAAACACTTTTGCAGTGTGGACATGGATAAAGCTAGACCGGTCATCCCTCTATGACACGACCGACTTGTTTGGGATACAACCCCTATGAAGTCTTCATCACTCCAACAGCTTGATGTGAGTGGATTGATCGTACCAGTTCTTCCTAGCTTCATGGAAACTACAAGTTCCGCAAACATGTGAAGCTTTGGGCGGATCCTATACAAATTCAATTTCTGTTGCGCCATACTGGCAGCCAAATTTGCAAAGCCTTCTGCAAAGTACTTTCCACACTGCACAGCAAGGTTGCGGTCCCCATCATTGAGCCATAGCCCCGAAGCATGTAGGATCCGGAAGAACGAATTAATTTGGGAAGCTGTGAACTGCAAAGTTTGTAGATCTTGATCATCAAGGTCCTGGGGATTCCCACAAATTGATATATATAAAGGGGCTTGTGAGTACTGATGAGAATATGGATGGTGGGTACCCTTTTGACAGGCCAAAAACCAGATTAAAAATCAAACATTAAAATTCTGTGTCTTTCTGAATTCAACAGATTTGCCACCAAATGCATTCAACATGGAATATATAACTTTTAAATTGTTTTTTTTGTACCCCAAAAAAATGTCCTGGGAGTCCAAGAAAACTGATATCCAAGCACATACCAGCGCAGTGTCAAATCCTTTACCCTTGAGGGTCGAAGGAAAATCGTTTTGGTTGGCCATGTCAAGTTCTTTGTGCGATGTCCACGGTTTGCAAGCTGTTGTTTTCTTAAAAGCTGTGCAATACTCCATGTACGAGCAATATGCTCTATAGATCTGTGAATCCAGATTCCCTTGGCCAAACAGCCCCCTCTTACAGCAAAGCACTATCGACGATGAAGCAAAGTCCACACCAATCCCCTTAATATGGAACGTGTGGGCAACATCAATCAAGATTTTGTTGGGATCATCACCATGAGGGAGCTGGAAAAATCGGTTGCCACCTCTTTTGTAAGGGCTGGGCCCAGGCCGGTCCGCTCGCCAAGGTGCATCATCCCTTTGGTTCCACCACTCCTCACACGTGAATGGGAATTAAGAACATTGATTTTTGTTGGACCATGTTCTCAATTCTTTTGTTGGAGATTGGCATCCCCAGCCAAGGTAGAAATTACACTCTCAATATGTTCAATCACTGGCTCCATACATTTCCTGGAAAGTTGGAGACATTTCTGTACACCAGTCCTGGCTGCCGCAAACATGGCAAATGCGTAGACACTTCCAGCCGGTGGATAAGTTGAATACCTCAAGCTCATTTGTTTTGTATGGACTCAAGGCAAAACATGTGGACTTATGGTTATGACTTATGTTTTGGGCTGGGGGGTTGGAATTGATTCCAGGATTCCTGTTTGAAATGGAGTTCTATTAGTCCCAAGATTTTAAACCACCAACTCACACCACCCCAACTTTTAGCATACCAGTTTAAAAGGCTTAACCATGGAGGGAAAGCTAGCTTTGCAAATAGATGAGATAGTCTAAAACTCTACAACATAATATACAAATCATGAAATGAATTGTCCACCAAAGGTCAGCTCTTTGATGTTTCCAATCACCTTTGCCACCCAGCCAAACGAGGTAGAGCTTTTCTGACCCAACCTGCATCAGAATGGAAGGCGTGTCTTTGGGTTTGGTTATTTGGGAAGTTTCCGCGAGGGCTGAGGATTTACCAAACAATTTTGATCCCAGTTAAAAGACCAAGCCTGAACTCCAGAGGTATATAGCTCCCGCATTTCAGAAACCCAGGCTTGTGTAAGTTGATCCATAGTCAATGTTCCAGCAAAACACCAGCTTGAGATACACGTGTAAAGAAGACGTGAGCAGAAGCTTGCCCTGCAAATGGTGTTGCAAAGAATGGTAAACAACATCCATCCTGACTTTATTACAATTTCAGCCAAAGGCCCAAAGGGGATTAAAAAAGGGTTCAACATTTTCTTTTAACAGCTAAGCTCAAATCAAGAAACCCAGACATGGTAGTGACCTTCATTCCTTGCCAGCTTATCACCGGCTGGAAGCTCAAAACCAGAAAACTCGTTTTCCGCAATGTTTGTCCCTCATCCCCATGTGTCAAAATTGGGACGCAATGTGTCAATGGCTTGGAGGTAGAAAAGATTTCATGGTGAGGTTCCATCTCACGCCACATACTCCAGAAATTGGAAAACATACCTCGCCAATCTTGATGCCATTTGTGACCCCCAAGTAAGAGTTCAGGGTGCTTGTCTCCCAGAAATTGTATCCAACTTTTCATGGATAAAACAGGCCAGTTCAGTTGAATCGATTCAACCTTGGGTTTCTTGCGACGACAGGTTAGCTCGACAAAGCTCGTTTCAATTGGAAGCGCCAGTCCCGCACGATTGATAAGGC
>DF240242.1:0-80805 GCA_000507305.1 Breviolum minutum Mf 1.05b.01
CCCCGGCCCGTTATAAGGTAGTTAAAACCCCAGCAAACCCTATGAACAACCATGGTTGTACATGGGTATACCTAGGGATTTTCATCCACGAAAATAGTAGTTTAGGGGAAAACCCATCTTGCAGGAGATGTTGGCAAAACCCACCCTGTGCCTGCCGAAGATTGCAGAAGGCCGCGTAAGGCCCCGCCAAGGCCAGCAGAGTGGCCACCAGCGTCACGGTGCCGACGGTGCAAACGCTCCGTGGGTTTCTCCGTGCCATTTGGTTGGAAGGTTGGAATGCCCGGGAATAACGGGGTATTTTGACAATCATCTTTCCAAAACAATGGTGCGTTTTTCTTTGGAAAGCCTCCAATGTGATAATCCAACTAAGTGTCCAGACATCAAATCTGACTAATTTCGACTAATTTCAGAATTATGGTATTTGGAAGTCTCCATCTGATCATCACATTGAATCCGAATCAGGATGTTCCGATTGTGGCAGGGATGTGGCGTGGGTACTTCGGTTTTGGAAGCGAGGGTCGGTATCATGTCATATTCCATCAGAAAGATTCCGCTTTGTTTGTTGGTCTCTTCTTTTGTCCTGGGTCATTTCATGATGATCACCACCTTAATTTTCGGTTGTCTTACCGAATCATGACCAAAGGACGTGCTAAAAAAGGCATGGTTTTTCGAGGGCTTAAAAGCGCTGTTGCTTGAGAGTATGCGACTTCAATCTGTCCATGTCCTTTTATCAATCTCAAGTGGAGAAACTCCATGCAGCCTGGTAGAGCCAGCTTTGTTAAATAGCTATCCCATCAATCAAGAGCATGGTTTGTTTTTTTCCATGGTGTTTTGGGGGCTTGACCTTTAGTAATGCTTCTTATGGCGAGTTTTTCTCTATTATGAACTTCCGGAAAGGTTTTATTGGGAAAAGGAAACTGTTGCTTCAAATATAGTTTCATCCCAAAAGGAAATTTCATCTTCCAACCATCCATTTTCAGGTGCTTTTGCTGTTAGTTTCAGGGAGGGTAATCACCGAACACCGGTTAAACCCGTATTCTGGTTGCAGGTAGCCTTAATGATGATTGGCTGCTATTTTTCCCCTCATATTTCTCACATGTCTCATATTTCTACTGCTACTACGAAGAGAAGACACAGCTTCTCTTGTTCCAGAGGGAAAACCTGAAAACTCTTTATGTGGAAAGCCACATCGCATATTCTTTTAGGATACTGGGGCTAGCTGATCGGGGGCATTCCAGAATTTCCACTTGTATTTCTACTGCAGCTTCGCATTTCCTAGTTGAGACATACATTCCCAACTCCTTATCTTCCTAAAAGATATCACTGGTTCTCAAAAAGGGTTTGTACGGTTTGTTGTTCAGACATCCGCACCGTCCGCCCTGCAGGATGTCATAAAACCACTCGAACCTAACGGAAAATGATGAGCCTTTGAAACGTAGCTCCAAATGTGGCTATTTTCAAGGCTTGTTGTATCTCCCTCCATCACCTCCTTTCAGGTTCTTTCATCGACCTAGATATTATGGAAGCCTTAAATTTCAGGGGGGTATGGCATAGTCAAACCTCCTTTTCCTTGCCAGATGTCTCAACGGCGTCAAACACTATTAGGCGATCGACGATTCGGTAAGCTTTTTTTGTGGATACCTGAGGTACTATACCCATAGCATCCATGTATGGTATATTTACCTACATTTACCTGATTTACCTCCTACATTTACCTATACATTTACCTACATTTACCTTCATTTACCATAAAAATCAACCATTCATGCAGGTAAATATACAATCGTCCCATGGAGGGTATGGGTAACCCGGTAGCCTCCAAAAAAAATCCCACGAACCTTCGGGCACCGGGTTGGGAAGGGTTGAGATTCGATGATTTTTCCTATCAAATTTAGGTGCTACAAGAAGGGGCCCCCCGGCCCGTTATAAGGTAGTTATAACCCCAGCAAAGCCTATTTAACCATGGTTGTACATGGGTATAACTAGGGATAAATCCACTTATAGTAGTTAGGGGGCCCCCATCTTGTACCTTAGTTTCGGGGGATAGGATATACACCCTCTGGTAAACTAACATGGCAATGGAATATCCCCATGTTCAATAGGAAATACATCTTCAAAGGGTGGATTTCCCATTGTCATGTTAGTTTTTGAGGTGGTATAACCTCCATTCGCCCCTTTTTCCCCTCCCACCCTCCCAAAAAAAAAGGGGGTGTACATGTTCTTCCTTCTCCCCCCAAAAAAAAAACAACAGTACCCCGCAACGTCTTCGCCGCCCAGAGCATTTTTTGTTCTAAAGTTGTATGGCAGCGACCTCGACAAAGCGGAGAGGCCAACCATTCAACCAACATTCAAGTGGCCACAGTCAAAGGTAGGGACATTTCTGTTTGCAAATAAATTGGTGTCCTAATTTTGGGAGCATCACAGCTTAAGTTCATCCTTTTGGATTTGGGCTTTCAGATTCTGATCAAAGTGGGCATTTGGTATTTTGAGAAAGTTTTCTTTATTGGCCATATCTTCCAACCATTGATTTTCAGGGGCGAGCTGTTAGTTTTAAGGTACTCTTCCTCCCATGCTCATGGAAAGTTAAAAGTACCTTCCAAGACAAGATGCTCTTGACAAAGGCCGGCATTCTCCACTTTCATGATTATGGCAAGGTCCTGTAATCTGATAGATATCCCATTTGATTAACAGTGGGTTTAACAGATGGTTTTTAGCCATCCCAATAATCCACTATAATAGATATCCCATTTGATTAACAGTAGGTTTTTAGCCATCCCAACTATTTAGTCCATACCCTACAAAGCCAATAACCTTCTGAGAATGGTAATGGAACCTCAATACCAGTACTGTGCTCAGAGAGTGATTGGATACCCAAATCATTCTCTGACAACATGACAGGATTCCTAGGGATACTGTTGATGGAAGAAATCCTGCACTAGTTGATAGGTAGTTTGTCCCGTTGTTTACAAGGTTTTTTACATCCCAGCTGGGATGTAGGATTTCTTCCATCAACAGTACCATGGTAAAATCACCACTTTGAACCACCCAGGATTCCTAGGGATAGTTTTGTCCATCACTGGGAGAGTGGTGCCTTGGATTGTTTTGGAAAAAACAGGTCCTATAGGTTGCCATCGCAAAAAAAAAATCTGATTGTCCCAAGTGGCTTTGAGAAGCCATTTTCTCAGGTTTCGAGCCAGAACACTCAATGAATTTGAAGGGACAATTGGGTACCCCTAACGTACGTGTGGGCCCCATGGTATTTAGCTGGTGTTCTCTAGGGATTCTTGGGGATTATAACCATCAATACCCACTATATAGGGCTTAGATAGGTATTTCCCATACGGGTACGTTGGTAGGGGTACGTCCAACTGTCGCCTGAGAATTTTTGTTGTTCCTTAGAAAGTCTACAAGGTGGGACCCGTACCAGTTATAAATAGGCTTATAACTCCAATAGGGTTATATTTCGGGATATGGATTCTTTGGGTGGCTGATTTACCTAGAGGCTTCTAAAGGGACCATTTTAAAAGGACATGAACCATCTTCCAACCATCAACTTTCAATGGATATCTTAGTTTTCAGGGGGAGATACGTGGAAATCCAACACGGAGAAGATTCGATTCACAGTGAAAGTCTTGGAAATCCTGTCAATGAAAACCTCAATTTCTATCGGAAATAAATGTTGGTAGGGTGAAAAACATTTAGCGCCGTTTCAACTCTACTCCAAACAAAAAGCAAAGAAACCCAGAAAAACTGACACCGTTTCGACGTTGCATCATCTCCGATGGGTTCATTGATAGCTGAATCAAACTCAGTGAACCAGTTCAACAACAGCTGGGTTTAACTACGTCTGATCCCAGAAATCCCAAACGATATCCTCACCAGTATAGACCCACCAAACCAGGTCAAAAAAGATACCCAGGATTCAACGACAAGCAAAAGACACACGCTTTTTTGGGGTGGGATGGTCTGCCCAAAAATTTGAATGATCTTACAAGACGTCACCAATCTAAACACAACCCCACAGGGTGGGCCCCTACAATTGAAAAAAGAAATGGAGTTAGAACCTTTACTTATAACTGCTGGGGTGCCCACCTTGCATGAAGGGTGTTTGAGAATTTCCTCGTAACAAACACCTCTCTTTTGGTGCCGAAAAGACAGGCACCCTCCTCCGACATTGGATCTCCCAACGTGCTCTCGATTTCCACCACAGAACAAGAGCCTCGGGCAATTTGCAGATTGCAGATGTTGTTGGGAAATCTCCGTGCTTTTTATCATGGCTGGTCAATTTTATTAAGGGAAACTAATTGCTAATGAGTCCTTAATAAGGCCGTATTTCTGGGGGAAGTACAGTAGGGGGGTTGGTTGATTTGCCAAAATTCTAAGGTGGAAAATGGTGGAAATGAAAACCGGAAACAATGTTTGAAATTCCAAATCAGGATTTGGTGACTTGAAATGATTCTTGGAATAAATCTACAAGTCTAAGACAAGTCCAGTATACAAAAAAAAACACTGAAATCCACATCTTTATGAATCAAATCCTTTCATAGTTGGGATTTTGGGGCCATATCTAGGCTATGTTCCAGGTGTCCATTTGGGATTTTCGTTGAATAAAGACATGACATACAGATACATCTAGTGATGACGAGCCATCCTAGGAAGGGGGAACTTGCATTCCAATGTTGACCAGATATCATAAGTCCCGAAAAAGAATCTCAACGTTGGGATGTCGGGTATGTCAAGTGTCACGGATAGCCGCCTGGGCAGGAATCTTAGGGCATTTTTCCAAAGTTGATCGATAGACAAAAAAACGAAAACGAAAAAAGGACTGGCTGGAAAATTCCGACCAAGCATGAATATGAATATTTCCTATGAAAAACATTGGGTGATTTTCCAGCCATTCATGTTAGCTTATTGGAGAGTATGTATATATATATATATACATACTGTTGATGAAAGAAATCCTGCACCACCTGGGACCTGGGATGTATAAAACCTTGTAAATAATGGGAGACTTACCATATCAACTGGTTCAGGATTTCTTCCATCAAGCGCATATTGCATATATACATATATGTATATATATATATATATGTAGTTTTATATATAGATATCATATATGTATACAGTAGATATATATATATATATTTTCTTGTGGGAGAAACCTGGGTAAACCACCATACCAGTGGTGTCGTCGCATAGCTCAACTGTGAACATCCTAAAATCGGAGTCCTTCTCACAACAAGTGTTTTTTCAACATGAATTATGGAGAATGTGTTGCTTGACAATCATTGAGGTACCATTTTGAAACCCTTTGAAAAAGATGTATGCAGGTATATTATATAACGGTATACTTGTTTTAAAAATATAAATATCAGTCATAGTCAGTTATGATTGGTGATAAAATCGCGGCTTCTTTTCCACCATCGTCCCTGAACCCATGGCATCCATGTTTGGTATATCTACCTATATTTACCATAAAAATCAACCATTCATGTAGGTAAATATACAATCGTCCCATCGATGGTATGAAAAATGGGTCGTGCTTTGGTAGATCCTGCGATCAGCTTCCCTTGCCGCCTCGCCTCTTCTTGTCGTCATAGGCGATGCTCCAAATTTCCCCAAGCTTCGACACATTCGCAGTAAAGCCTCAGCGGAAAACACATCAACCGAGGCTTGGTGGGGATGAAGCATACATCAGACAAAAAAACTTACAAGTCCTGGGATGATCCCTCCAAGATTAAATGGGTTGCCCAGGAATCCCAAACCATCCATTTACCATTAGTTTTTTCCAAAAAATAACAAAAAATGTCGTGCAAATCAATTGTTTTTGATCATTTGGCCGTTGGGTACACCTCAGTGGATTTTGGTGGAGGGTTATCAACTTGGAAAGGTTGGGTTTTTTATTTGTTATTTGCTTAAGAAAAAAACTGATGGTAAATGGGTGGTTTGGGGTTCCTGGGCAACCTATTTAAACTTGGAGGGATCATCCCAGGACTTGTAAGTGATTAGTAACCCCCATTTTATAAGCCATGGAAAAAAAAAATCCATCTGCCCAAGTAGCGAAGCTCTCCACTGTGGACGTCCAAGCCGGCCACCAGGCCGGCGGAACCACCACAGAAGAGCCAGGATGAAGACACGGTGCAACTAAAGACCTTAAACGGTTCAAACCCCGTCCGAAACAGACGTCAAAAGTTGGTGCGTTTTTTTGGAAGAAAAAAAAAACGTCAAAGTTGGGTTTGATCTGTAAAGGTTGGGGGTGTCTTTTCAAGTAAAGTTGAGTTGAGTCTTGTATATGATTGGTTTTTGGAAGATGATTTTTTGTACCACTGGTGCTTTTCTGATAACACTAACAAAAGCATACATAAGCCATGTAGATTCCCCTTGGTCAGGAAGGGAAAAGACATTCTTGAAATGGCTCCAGTCAGAGTCAGCTATGTTTGCTTACCCGAAGTGACGTTTTTGAAAATTTCAAGTTGATGCAGTTCCGTTGGGGCAGCGATTGGCTAACTGGATATGACATCAGAGCTACGCGCTGCGCCATGACTTTCTGGGTGATACTTAAGTCATCAGCAAATGAGAAGTTTTTTAACCTTGGAAAGTACTTTGATCCTCTACCATTGATGATACAACCTGCAAAACGAACATGACAATGGCATACTTCCCAAAAGAAAAGTCGATTTTAACATGGTAAAGTTCACTTTGCTTTTTTTTGGCGAAAAAGGTCAACAATTTTTCCCTGGGTTAAGTTACCTTTCTGAAATTCAGCGAATTGATACCCAAAAAAAACCAAAGATTTGAAGCCGGAGATATGTTTTCCAAACCCTCATTTTTGGTAGGTCTGTTTCCAGGTCCTAATTCACGATCTGCATAGATTTGTTATATGATTAAAGACTCTAAGAAGATTGATTATCAGAACCTTCGAAAATAGGCCTAAACTCCCCCAAAAGGCTTCATTTCATTTGAACCATTTCTAGTTGGTGGTTTCATTTCAACCCATTTGAAAAATATGCTCGTGAAATTGGATCATTTAATCAATCTTTTTGTTGAGTTGCCACCACCTTGATTTTGAAACCAAACATTGATTTTCAGAAAATCCCTAGCTCGCTGCTGTTCCTTTCCAGAGACGTAAAAAAACTCCCCAACTTCGCCTCCCCCAAATCACCTACCCCACAGGTCAGGCACCTTGCCCACTGTGGCATTCACAGGACCCCAGCGCAGTTGACCGGTGTAGCGGTCCAAGGCGGACCTTTGGGGGGTGGGGAAATCAGACACGTATGGGAAATAACATGGTCCCCTGAAAATTAATTGGTTGGTTCAGGTTTTTCTGCCTACTGAAATTGCCTACCTTTTTAGGGGACATTCGTTAGTTTTCAGAGGTGTATGTGATAATTTTTTGTTTGAAAAATACATAGATAGGATAGAGGTGGATACGTTAATATTTGTATCCAAGCCCATCCCAATCAATGTGTTGGATACTCCATCATTTTCTTTAAGATCCATGACAATCCATCATTTTTCCCTATCGATGGTTGGTTCTTCGGATGTCTGGACAGATGCAGCTGCAGAGAAAAACGGATGAAGTGTGGTGGGACCGATTTTGTGCACCAATCGGCTGGTGCTTTTTGATCAAATGAGCAGCCAAGATGGCCATTATCCCGATCCTAGATGATGAGCAAATGAGCAACTGGGTGGGAATTAAGCATTTGCCAGTCAAATTCTGTTCGAAAAAACCGGGCACTTTCTATATGAAGGGAATCCACAGGACATCTTCCATTTTTGGAGAGACTTCAAAGCTCATACTGTTGATTGTTTTTTTACAAACTTGCATGGGTACGTAAAGACTTGGTCAAATACTGGAATCAACTGCCTGGTGCAAAGATTGAAGCCATCATTGTCGATCTTCATGGATAGTTTCTCCTCGCAATACCTACTCTTCTCATTTATAGCTATAAAGATTTTCATACTCCTTATGGAAGATTCTCCCATTTCCTTTAACCGTGGTAAGCTACAACCTTCATTTTCCGGGCTAAATTCAAATTCACCCCATATTCTTGTCGAAAAAAACTTAAAACCTTCATGTTTCCCCATCAGGTTTCCCAAAGCTCCAAAGATAAGGTTTATAGAAGCAGCCAAAACCTTGCTAGTTGGTGGTTTCAACCAATTTTCAACCAGTCAATTAGTCAAATTGGATCATCTCCCCCAGTTTTTAGGGGTGAAAATTCCAAAAAATATCCAAAAGTTGCCACCACCCCCTAGACCTTGGTGGTTTGTTGTAGCCTTTTTTTGTGCCACCATCCTTCGACACATCACCACGGGTTGTTCAACCCCCGTCCCCCGGGACGTTTTTTCAACGAAAACCGAGGAGCAGCTGCTCGGACCAGCCACCGGAGCCTGGGTTAGCGGCGAACAGCGTTTCAACTCCGACTCAAAACTCTAAGAACCCAAACAGTTTACCTCTGAATTTAGGAGGATGTTTCAGAATCCCAAGATCACGCAGATCACACAGAGCATAGGACTAACGTCCCCGCGAAAAAAAAAAAAGGAACATCACTCACCCAGGTTTTTCTGAAAGGCTCATCTGGGTAAACAAACATTTTCTAGTTGGTGGTTTCAACCCATCTAAAAAATATTAGTCAAAATGGGAATCTTCCCCTAATAGGGAGGAAAACAAAAAATATTTGAGTTGCCACCACCTAGTTTTGTGGTTTTTTACTCCATTTATGGAAATTTCATCTTTAAAAAAAAAAACTCCATGTGACTGTTTCAGGGAGGAGATACGAGTCATGTACCTTTAAAAATATGAAGCAGTCATGTGGGATCTATGATAAGCAAACATCCAAGAGTAAAAATCCGTTTAGGCCCTCCCAGCATTCTCAAGATTGAATAGGAAACCACGTAGTTTGTGTGATAGTTTTTGTTGTGTCTAATGTGCTTATATATTTGCCAAATTATGTTGTACATATATATATATATACTGTATATATATTCAAATATATATATATATATACATTTATTTATCTATCATATCTATAGAATATCCATGCCAATATGTTGGATACCCCTATACGAAGTGTAGCATTCTCTTTGAGTACAACGTTTTGATTCCCAAGACGCCGTTGTCGTTGGTTACATCTTTTGAGTGAAGTTCTTGACGGAAAACAAAAGGTTTGCTAGACATCTCAGATGCATAACATCAGGAAAAGAACAAGCTATTCCCATAGCATCGATGTATGGTATATATACCTACATTTGGTGGATTTTTGTGGTAAATGTAGGTAAATATACCATACATGGATGCTATGGGATTTAATTTGGATGATGTTTTAGTTTAACCCACCACGAAAGGGACATTCACACAGGAAAACCTGAAAATTGTTCAAGAGACGTAGTCCGCCCATAGCTCGTGAGTTATGCGTCATCTGGCTCAATTTTTTGGGGGGCCACCAAATTTGGACCTTTTTCCAAATACCTGGATAACATGGATACCCTCCCTGAAACCAACATAGGGCCCCAAAAATGATGGTTTTCAATAGGAACTTCCAAACTTCTCCAGGGGTGTATTTTCAGGTGCAAGCTGTTAGTTTCAGGGAGTTTCATACCCCAAATGATGGTTTCTAACAGGTATCTCTCCTTTCAACCCCAGAAAAAAAGTGGGAAGGGTCCCACCTGGTGCTCCAACCCATTTTTTGTGCCGGGCAACAGAGGAGGAGGTCATTGTGCAGCTCGAGGTTCCAAACCTTTGGTCGAAAACGCCGCGGGATTTGTCGGCTTTTTTTTACACACAAAATGGTATGTTTTTAAGGGGCCCCAAAAATCACCAAGGAGTCAGAAAATGATAAGAGATTATGATTTATAATCCTATCATAGGGCCCCGTAAAACGCGCTCTTTATTTTTGAGGTTGGTTTTCTCTATGTGGACTTTTGTTTGTTTTCCCATGTACTTTGGTGATCATGGGAAATTCCAATACATATCCACCTCCATCACCGCCTCAGTTGCCTGAAGTTGATACTCCTGGTGGATTTTCGGACCCACCGGTGGTTTTTTTGCTCATAATGAAAAAAAAAAGTCTTTAGGACTCGGACTCGATTTTTGTGAGGCAATCCAGATGTTTGGAAATGGTGTTTCTGTACTATATACATGTTTTTAAATCTCTATATATTCATATATACATATTTATGGCTGATCCCTGCCAATACAAAACTCTTGCATACTCATTAGCAAAGGATTCACTGCGACGATCAAAATCCCTCACTGATCCACATCAACTTAATTCGCTAGGCTTCTAATGGTTCAATCCTGGATTTCTGGAGATGTTGGATGATTAGTGAGTGCTCACCCTCCCCATGGAAGATCCACCATTTTGATTGGTATTTGCCAGGAAAATGGTGGATGTTCCATGGCGATTTAGCAGTTTACTGGAGGGTAATAACCATGCTTTAATGACCCTCCTAAATATCTGGGAGTAGGATTTATTAATACCTGTTCTCAATGGCAGTTCCATCGAAGAATCGCAAAAATACACCCCTGAAAAAATTCAACCATGGGCATACCCCCCCCAAATTAGGAGTACCTGGAAACAAAAGAATCGTGTACCATTTTTGCTAAGGCGTAACTGGAAAATTCAAGGTCACCATCGAAGAAGCCTCACACCGTGCTGTGCCTCCTCCATCGAAGAATTCACATGCCACAGCACATCACCTTCCATGAGATGGCCCTTCCACAGCTTATGTTCAGATCACCTAAGGTGAACTTGTTGCCCCTTGCTATGCATGAACATGGTGTCTGTGTGTACGATTAAACATGTTCTGAAACAGATGAAAACGCGTGTGGTTTCAGTTACAGTACCTAAACATAACATCATGTATGACACGTACAGTAGATGTGGCGTTGCCGCCCAAAGAAGGGGGCACGTCTTTCAACCCCAAAAAAAAACATGGCCTTTCTGACTTCAAATCATTCAAATGTAAAAAACAGACTTTCCCCTTAAGCTGTAAACCCCACCAACCCAGCAAAAGAAAAAAATTGCACCAAACATTCAATACAATGAGAACATGGTATTCTGTTAGAATCCGACCCGTTCCCTAAAAGAAAACAACCAACGACATCGCTTCAACGACGCCGTGTGTTCACCCACCTGTCTTCGAATCAAAGGCACCGACCTTTGACCGTAGTTGGTGGACTGTTTGAAGGTCGAATCGCTGGAAAAAAAAGGTGTTTTTATATGAAAAATGTATATATATATATATACATTTATCCTTTTATATGTACAATAAATATATATATATATTTATATCCATGGGAACCCACAACCTTCATGTTTGGAGGTTATTTCACCCATATATTGGGGGTTTAAAGCCTTCAAATCTTTCATGGTTTTGGGGTCCAATGGTATATACAGCAAAAAAAAAAAATATATATATATATATACCCTGATCTTCCAGTTCCCTGTATATGTGGAACCAAGCTCGCAGTTGCCAATATATCAGGTAACGTTTGAACCCTGGTTATACCCAACCACCTCTATTTTCTGAAGGTCAACCTACCAAAACAAGGCCTTTTTCCAAGCAAGACAAGAGTCAATTGGTTTCGAGGTGTATATGCTATACATATGTGTGTTTATTACAATATACAAGAATATGTATATATACCGTATATATATATATATATACATTTCTATACATCTTTATTTGTTTGAAAAATACTACGAAAAAAGGGGAGGGTCGGTGTCCCAGTTGGTGTAAAATAAAATCAACTTGAGAATGAACTAAAGGATCTTAAAAGTGACTATTTTGATGTCCTAGAATGTGGCGATAGGTCAAAACTCTCCATGGAAGGGTCATCTTAATGATTCTTTGGTCACTGTTAGTTCTGACCTGGCAAATGTATCAAAGAAATAAATCAATAGTTTGGATGTACAAGAAAATTAAAAATAAAAGTACATGTGTATATATATATATAAATATATATTATGAATAAACAAACAATTCAATAAAGAAATATACAATAAGTAGTGCAATAAACATGTGTGTGCCTCTACGTATCTCTTGTTTTCATCAAACTTCGGGAGCTTCCAAAAAGTGTCCCTGAGTCTCACCCGGACCATACCATTTTCGCCAGCACAATATGCCACACCTATCACCATGTTGGCAACAAGTCAAACCGAACACCGCTTGGGAAGCACCTCTTTAGCCTATCACTCTAGGTTTACTACCAAATCGCAAAAAAAAACAATCACCCATTCTCAATTTTGTTTTTGCCCAGGAAAAATATGGAAAAAAAACAAAAAATACCATTGACCATCTCAGTTTACAGGAAGATGTAACAATCTTTGTTCATGGAACATTTTGATTAAAACAATCAAAAAACCGGCTCAACCACCAACCTCAACGTCCTTAATTCCATTGTTAAGGGTCCAAGGTGGGGAGAGATCCCTTAAGGTTTTCTATGATTTTCTACAGGTTCTCTAAGGTTCCCTAACAAACCCCAAGGCTACTTGGTGGCGTTTTTGGGACCACCCACTTGAAAAATATATGCCTCAAAGTCAGTCAAAATGGGTGAAAATATAAATCTTCCCCCAGTTTTTTCGGGGTGAAACTTCAAAAGATATTTGAGTTGCTAAAGGTTTCCCCAACTTTACTAAGCCCCTTTTCCCCCAACTCGTTTCAGGTTTGTTTGCTGCTTGGGTTGGGTGGGTATCCAGGAGTCACCTGAATCCCCTTCGGTTGCAACCTGCAGATTCCTCGATTCCCAAGTCATCAGGAAAAATGGTCCAAAACATTTCCGAAACATTTATTTACAAACCATCAATCTGAGCAAATAATTGCTCACATCTGAATGTTTTTTGGCATTTTGAGAAGGATTCACTTACCAAACCCAGCATTTTTTTGGGGTGACCTCGGTTTTTTTCATCGCTCAAATCAATTTTTTTGGGGGGGTGACCTTGGGGGCTTCCGAACTTCCAGCCATCTGTTTTTGGGGGCCCTGTGGCTCTCCAATTTCTTGGAGCAAACTCAACAATTGAATTGAGAATCGTCCTATACCAGTCTGTATGGCAAGTATACACATGGATGTTTCGGAAAATAGTGGGTTTTCCCCCCCAAATCATCCATGGATTAATAGGGTTTAAACCATTATTTTCATCATCCATTTTGGGGTACCTTTGTTTTTGGAAACACCCACATAATCTAGAGGAGTTTTGAGTTGGAAAAAATGGACTTGGGTCCTGCCTATAGTATTATATAGTGAAGGTGTTTCAAACGAGTGGGACCCTGATCATAAAAAATGAAAGACGATTATTTACTCACTTAGTTCTCAGGGTTGAATCTGTTGAAACCCCCGTAAATATTTATCACTGAAGTCATTTAAGTAGAGCTTTCAACATTCACTGACTTAATTTTTTATTTAAAAAAAACTACCCCTGATAAACACTACTGAAAAATGATCACTCACCAAAAATCATCCAAAGACATCCACTACAAACCTCAACCCAACCCAAAAACCAACCAACCAACTCGATTCGACCGAGGGGTTTTTTTTTAAAACCACACCTCCATCTGGAGCTACGGCGGTCACGATCTGGGAGTGAATTTCATCATAGGGATGCGATGCATGTGCGGAAGGAAAAAAATAGCATGTTCCCCTACTTGGAGGACCATCCTACTTGGATGTTTCCGAAAATAGTGGGTTTTCCCCCCAACCATTATTTTCACCATCCATTTTGGAGGTTTTCCCCGTATTTTTGGAAACACCCTGATTGGAGGACCATCCTACTTGTAAGTAGTTAGGATCAAAACTACTTACAAACCATGGAGTTTGGCCATTTGGAAGGGGAACAACCCTACTTAAGGGGACTTACTAACCAACGTTAATTACCACTTACTAAATGGGATGATCCTCCAAGCAGACATCCAAACACCTGTTGAGAAGGTATTTGGATCCCCAAATTGTCCCTAAAACACCAAAGATCAGGAGGTTTTTGGATGTCTAGGGGTCATTCCAGGCCGGTACCCCAAAAGCCAACCCAACCCATCTTTTCAATGGATGACAATGGTGAGGTTCACCCCCCATATTCTTTTGTGTAGTAATGAATTGGGTTGGTCATCCAACAAGTTGGGCCCCGAGCCGATCGTTATTAGATGGAGTTATACAGTAACTCCTATAATTAGGGCATTGGGGTTAGAACCCCACGTGTTTTAAGGGAAAAGACTAGGTGTTTCAAGTACCTGGAGTCGATGTGAGGGTTTTTCGGACGTCGTCTCACGGAGGCGTCTGCAGAAATTTCCCACCGTATTCCCATGATTCAACCTTTTTCTGTGGACCTGTGGGTTTAATTCGTTTGAAATACCTTGGGATAATGATGATGGTAGTGACTGTAACTTTACTATGAATAGTGAGTTGGGTTGTTATAAGTGTTACAAAGTGGGCCCCTACCACAGGTATATCTAAGGGCCCCATAACTCCACTTGTTTAGGGGTCAGAATCCCAGCTACACATTTATAAGCACCAATAAGTGGGAACTTTGAAAAATGATGAGGGGTCCCTCAGGGTCGCCAAAGACATGTGTGTATGCAAGCAGTCATCCATGATGGTCACCATCCTTTATCGCATCCTATGAATTGTGAGCACGCCCAAAGTTAGATGTATCCCCTATAAATGGCCGAAAACAAATAGGTAACCGGGAGGAACTGACACCCATAAGCGCCTTATAAATGGGTAACTGGGGTTTGATTACCTCTAAAAATGGCCTTGTAATTAGGCAACTGGGGGATAACTGACCCTTATACAAGGACAACCAAAAAGATAAGTCCGGCCTATGAAATTCAGGATCCAGGTAAATCTTGTCCTCAAAAACCCAACGAATGTCATGGGCTTCACACTGTTGATGGAAGAAATCCCAAACAACCACCTGGGATGGTGCTAAAACCCTATAGATAATGGGATTTCAACTACCAACCTCAACTGGTGAGTTGATCCCGGATTTCTGGTTGCCATCAACAGCATCATTAGTGAAATTGAACTTGTAACCACTGGGCACCTGCAAAAGGTAAGATACCACTTCTGTGATCTAAAAAGATGAGATGATCTTTCGGCCCTGAACTCATAAGCCCTTCTCATGCACTATAGATATATACCCCACTCAATGGGGCCGTGGTCGATTTACCTACATGCATGGTTGATTTTTTATGGTACTAGTACATGTAAGTACACTCTGGTAAACTGACATGGGAAGGGAAACCCACCATTTTTTTTAAGGAGATTGAGATACATCTTCAAATGGTGGTTGCTCTGTTAGATTGCCGGAGCGTAAATGGACCAGCCCCATTGGACCTGGGCGATGAATTTCCCTTAAACAGGACACCTTCCGACCCATCAGGACTCCCAGACATAACGCCCAACATGTGGATCCACTACAAACTGCTGCTTACCAGACCTCCAACGAGCGGTGCTCAGGTAGTGGAGAAAGGAAAATATTTTGTTTTAGTTCAAGGGCAAAAATCCGGCGTTTGCCAGTTGAGGTTGGTAGTTTATCCCATTATTTACGGGGTTTTATAATGTTTTATACATCCCAGGTGGTTAGCCAGATTTCTTCCATCGACAGTAGTATCTGAATCACTTCGAATAATTGATTCACAACCATGTACCTAAGTTCTTCATTCAACAGCTCGTTTGGACCCTGAAAAAGTGACCTTTTTCAGGGTTTCAGGATGGCTTAACTTATATAAATTTCTATTTGGGGAATCAAAAGGTCACTTTGAAGAAGCTGGACTATGATTACGGCGTATCTTAACGTGGTCATGTCACTCGACATCATTCCTCAAAAATGCTGGCAACGACTTCTACGGATATCTTCTTCCAAACTCCCGGTGAAAATTACCCATGTCGCATGACCACCGCAGATCAAATTGCCCAAAATCAAACAAATCACCACCTGGCATCCAATACTGCGATGGAGGCGGTATGTTCAGGCCTGCGAAACAAGAAATGAGACTCCGAAGTCATGGCGCTTGGAATCCATTGGAGCTTCCGCAGTCATGGCTTAATGGAAATTCCGGGGTCCCCATTTTTTTTGAAGGTCCAGGTTGTTTGGGGCTACCCACCCGAAGTTTAACAGCGAGTTTTCTCCTGGTAAAGTTACATCCAAAAAGCTGATTGCAGGATATCCTCCAATGGTATATCTAATACTCGCTCAGCCATTTCGGGCCATGAAATAAAAGCTTAGGATTAAACTAGATTTTTCCTACCAAATATGTAATCCCAAAAAGAATATAAAGGTTAGCCATTGGCTGAGTTAGAATACGTACTATTCAAGGTGGGCTTTTGTCAAATCTTTGATCCTAAACTCCATCTTTACTGAGGCAAGGAACTGTGTTGGTGGAAGAAATCCGGCGAACGAGTTGATAGGTAGCTTATCCCATTATCTCCCAGGTGGTTTGCCAGATTTCTTCCATCAACAGTATTTCATACTTCCTGCACTACTTGGATGATCTTCCGCCCCATGAAAAATCACAAGTCATGAAAAAATCAAAAATATGTTACCCTCCCGGAAAAACTAAACATAGCACCTGAAAAATGGACGTGGCCATGTTGGGGTTGCGCGGCCTAAAGGGAAAATAGATCACACCGCGGAAATTTCACCCGGAAATTTTACCAAAAATGATGGTGTGGAAAATGTATCTCCTTCCGTTCCTTCCATGGCTGTTTCGGATATCTATGCTAAATTTCGGGGGGTTCAGGTAGTCATCCCGCTCATCACCCGCCACTCACCACCTAAAAACTAGATGTGCTGCTTACTTCTAGGGCGAAATGAGTTACTCATTTTCAGTTGCAAATGTCGGTTGTAAATGTCAGTTGCACATGGTTGTAATCGTCCTACCCTCCAGGGAACTACATATCCCACCTAGGGAAAAGGAAAATCATAGTTCCCAGTGCCAGGAGGGTATATGGTAAACTCACATGATCAAGCTGAACAAAAAAAAGATCCCTTGTTTCTCACAAACGTCCATTTTCCCACCTGTTTTTAAGCACCCACCAACTGCATCAATCACTCCACAAAATGCGAACCTCGCCCAACTGCCACCACAAAGGATGAGGTTTGACTCTGCACTGACACTCCAAACCTCAACTTTGGACCCTTGGAAAAGGTTGCAAAAACAAAAGCTATATCCCATGAAGTCCTAGTTGGCTAAGGTTGCTGGATCCTTAAACTGCATGCATTATGAAATAAGTAATCCCTTTATTGTAGGGGGGGTATACTATAGTGACTAAGATAAATCAACCTGCTTTTGTTTTCCTCATATTTCACTGGGTAGTAATTTTTAGTTGCACCCCCGAAAACTAGCAGCAAACTCCTCTGAAACTACGTCTTTCGCCCCAAGGTTTAATGTCATCCTTCAACCATTGATATTTTTGGGGTAAAGTTGCCGTTAACTAGCAGGTATGAAATTCAAAACATATCAAGTTTAGATTTAGATTTGATGCTGGTTTCAAACACTTGTTTGTCGCCCTTCATTAGGAAGCTACCTATTGGTTCTTGTACATGTTACATCATGTTACATGATATTTTCAATTGGGTTGGAACCTAGAACAAATATACAATCCAACAAAAACCAACGCACCTGTTGACTTGCTCTAGGGATGTTGACCCGATTGAGTTTTCAAAACCGCCAGGTCTTCTAATATCAACCCCCGCTGGAAAACCAGTTGCTCTTAATTTTCATCAACTTGAAACCCCTAAAACCAGCCACTTTCGTTGCCTAAAAAAAAATGGTACTTTCCCTAGGGTTTTCCGGGCCCCTTTCCCCAAACGGGAAAGCTTAAAATGGTACATTTCAACCACTCCCGAACGCCCACCACCTGGAAAAACCACCATGAATCTGAGTTTCCGAGGCCGCTCCAACGCCAGAGTCCACGCAATAGCCTTGGTTCGGCGGCATCATGTTTGGTCCGTGGTGTTGGGTGAGGTTAAAAATGGGGGGGGGGGAAGGATTGACACAGAAAGCCAGCTAGAAACATGAAGTGAAATGAAGGAAAGCATTTTTTTTTAAATTGGAAAGTTTGATGATTATTTTTTTTTAACAGACAAAATGTTCATGATGGCTTAAAAAAATTCCCTCAGAAAAATTCTATGTGGTATTGTTATTCAGGTGGGTTTTGTCATCCTTGTCTAAAACAAGGTGATTGAGAGACAAATGTAGAGAACAGATGGGAGGAACCCTCCAAATAACCAACCTGTTTGGAGGTTTTTTCGACACTTCCCCCAAACAAGACTCAAAGACCCAAATGTAGTAGTTTACAGCTATAAAAAATGGCATCCTCCATCCCGGACCTTTTCCGAGTCCTTGTTTTCAAGCACCTTTTGAACACCAAAAATGTTTGACCCTGGCAATTCTGCTGGTGATCTTTTTGGGATGGTGAGTTCACGTGTGACCCCCCAACGATCGGGGATAGAAAAGGTCACGGCTGGAATCACCTGGACGTTGTTTATCCCAAGATGTCAAAGTCACTTTTGTCTCCATAGGCGTGCAAATAGTGCAAGTTTAACGTCAAAGTCATATTTTCACCATGAGAAAACGCCAGGAAAAAAAAGGACATAACACAGGATGGCACCATCTTTGATGAAATCCTCTTTGATTACTATAGGATTTTCAGAATGCACTTTAGATAGTCCTTATAAATACGGGGTATTGGCTCAAAAATGCATCTTTGACACCTTTGGTTAAAAGAAAAAACGTGTTTAAAGACCTACCAAGTGTGATGGAAAATTCAACTTCCCAGTTTTGATGGGAAGGAACCTTGTTTGGGGGGGTCCTTTCCCCCAAAAGAGAGGACAAACATTAGAACAGTTCACACACAATATAAAGTATTAAATAATCCTAATACAATCCGCTAATAGCTAGAATCTAGAATTCCACACGTATACACATATGGACATTGACAAAAAGCCTTGTTACTTATCCGGTCGAAATCCTAGTTGGCTCAGGTTCCGGGACCCGAAAATTTCATGGCTCAAAAAAAGGCAACCTTACTGGGTTCTTTGCAATGCACACATATACCCACAACAAAAATAAACATCAAACGCTCCTGAAAATAGGCCCTTTAAAACCAAAGGAAAGGAATAGTGTCTCCCTTTCCCACCACTATTTGTATTTCAAACAACCATAGTGTCGCCCTTTTTTCACGTGGGCTATGTTACACTTTCCGAGTTCATGCTGGGGTGTGATCACCACAAAACCCCCACTACCGCCTAGAGAAAACAAATAGCAAAGCTGGGCACACCCTGACGTGTGACACCTGTTTCCAAATCTACACCTCCCAAAAATTCCATTCGGAGAAACCAACGAAAAAAAACGGAGCGTCAGAATTGGCCGTTTTTTCCGACTGTTTTTGTTCTACCCTGAGCAGTGATCAAAACCCACGCTAGTGACATTCCATTGGTTGGTTCATAGGGATCCTTATATTGGCTTATTTGAATGCCCTACCGTAAACTGGGAAGTTTTTTGGATCACTGCTCACCTCTCTAGCTCGATCGGCCTTTCGGAGAGTGCAGTGGTATGTGACCATTTTTTTCCATTCCCTAAAACTCACGGCAAGTTCACCCCTGAAAATACAACGTTCCTCGAAAACCAGTTGCGACGTTAATTTCCATCAACTTGAAACCCCTAAAACCAGCCACTTTCGTTGCCTAAAGAAATGGTACTTTCCTAGGTTTTCCAAGTTGTTTTTTTTGTTGCTCCCCCCCCCAAAAAAAAAAGGAAAAGTGCATCTGAACCAACCATTGGATTTTGAGGGGTTATGCGATCGTTCCTTGGAGGCTACTTGGAGGATCATCCCACCTAGTAAGTAGTTAGTAACCCCAATTTATAAGCCTTAAAACGGCCATTTGGAAGGGGTACCCAAAACTCCATCCTTAGGGGACAAACCCGATCACCATGATTACGATCACCACTGAACCAAGTGATGGGATGATCCTCCAAGTAGTCGGAGGACTACTCCTCCCTTACTGACAACCACCTTTTTGGGAGGTTGACTTGTTGGACATCACTTCATAATTTGTGGGGTTCTTTAGGGGTGGAAGGATAGATTGGGGAACCTTAGAGAACATTAGGGCAGATTAGGGGAATCACCACCCCCCTCAAGAATCCTATTAATAATTCACCCCAACTGTACCGGAAGGAAATCCTCAGGATCTTTACTAAAAAACCTCTTGAAAAAATGGGGGATGTCCCTTGCTATCTTAGTTCACCCGAA
Source organism: Breviolum minutum Mf 1.05b.01 (assembly GCA_000507305.1). Lineage (NCBI taxonomy): Eukaryota > Dinophyceae > Suessiales > Symbiodiniaceae > Breviolum > Breviolum minutum. Next base: position 20,249 of record DF240242.1, read on the forward strand.
ACTCATATGCTATAAAGGTACTGTTAGTCTCTGTGAAAAAAGACATGCATATGCATCAATATCATATATATATATATATGATATTCATTTATTTGCCTAGAACTTGTGAAGGTCCTCTATCTTTGGGGCCATCAAATCCTCCAAAAGAAGGCCCTTTCACTCCAATCAAAACAGTGGTCATCAATGGGTTCCAGGTAGGGAATGGGGTTTATAAGAAGCCACCTATAAGTATCCTTATGAACGACCTGGAACCTGAAACAAACATCCCTTTATAAATTGGTTGGTTTCACTTGGATGATGATTTCAAATCTTTACCATGGTTCCAAAGGTGGTTGTTGAAGCATCTCCATCCACATCCATGACTAAAACTGGGTGTTTAGGGTTCCAGGCCATGAGTATAATGGAATGCCATAAGGGTGTTTGCACCTTTTTTTTTGTGGCCCATGGTCATCATCCAGTCCTTCCCCTCATCCAAACCCAAACTTCGCCTGCCACTTTGTGCACCTCGGCCCAGATGGAGATTCCTTCCAAAGTTCCCTTAGGAAATTGCTGGTGGTTGTATAATATTCACTCATCCATTTCAGAGCATGAAAAAAAGGTGGCTCAAAAAAATAAGTTCCTTCCAAAATTCTTAGTAGGCCAGATTCTTGAACGCATACGTGACCTTTTCAGGGCTGAAAACGTGAACTCCATTTCGAGAATCAAAAGGTCACGGCTTGAAGAAGCTGGTGGAGATGATTTCACCATGAGTATTTCCAGATGTCTAACTGTTTCACCATACCCCAACTTGGAGGATCACGCCGCTTAGTAAGTAAGTTGGTAACCCCCCTTTTATGGCAGAAGAACAGCCCCAGTTAGGGGACGAACCCGATCACCATGATAGACTAACCGCCGCCTGGTGGGAAAAACGCTACCCTCTGGTGAAGTAACATAGCTGGCTGGAATATCACCATTTTCAATAGGAAATACATCTTCCAAGGGACCATTTTTTATTGTTATGTTAGTTTGCCGGAGTGTAATCACTGACCATACTCCAAAGCAGTCCGAATTCCAAGGATTGGTGGTGGACTTTGCGACTCTTCTATTATGCTTGGAAAAAGTTCCAAAAAAAATAGTCTCCCCTAATGGTGGTGAAAAAATACAATCCGTTAAACAAATCACCCAAACAAACAAATCCAAGATATACAGTGGTTATTTTGCGTCGCCAGTCTTTGGCCCGAAAATCCATTGTCGTCCAAGGCGGGTTTTTCTGATATGTTTTCTAATTCGGTGTTAATTGATGTTTAAATCATATATCCCTGGAAATTCTGGAATTTCACGTGACCTTATTTAGATCGTGAGTTACATTAGGGGGTGTTCGAAAAAATGGTGGGTTTACCCCTAAAAAATTACCATTTTGGGGTGTTTTGGGGGTACCTGGAAAACCAGTTGCTGTTAATTTCCATCAACTTTACCCCTAAAACCTGCAATCCACTTGCCTAAAAAACGGTACTTTTGTAGGGTTTCCAGTTGGTGTTTTTTTTCGTGATGTTTCTCCAGCGATGAAGTTCCAGTTTCCTACTGGTAACTGCTATCATGCCTTCAGAACTGCAGCGTAGCAGTTGACATGATTTCCGTGTGTTGCATCCAAAAATGGTGATAAAACTGGATTTTGAAGCATCAAAACACTATTATTGGAACGTCAGATTTTAAAAAAAATACTTGGAAAAACCGAAAAAAAAAACACAAACAGCATATTAGTTCGGACTTGTTGGTGAAAGGGATGTTTTGACGAAGGCCGTGAAAAAAACAGCTGCGTTCATAGCGCCAGCCTGAAACGGGAGGGGGGCACTCCTTTATACAAATGTGAATACATTCCCCAAAACTAGCATCATAGCACCTGCCAAGATGCCTTTGGTCATCTTTAAAGGAAGGAAACTCATCGACTCCAACTCCAGGTTTTTCGGGGTGCTTTTGCTGTTAGTTTCAGGGAGGGTAAATTTTGGGGGGATAACATAATAGCACTATGTAATACCTGATTGTCACTGTATGTTGGATAGGTGGGATAGGCTGGACAAGTCATCACAAATAGCGATTTTTTTTGGTAGAATCTTGCTATCAGAAGAAAGATGAAAGCAAGGAAATGTGGCGGGCGGCTTACAGGAAACAACATCTATATTTGTGCCTTTTTCCTCTCTGTACAATGACAAATGGTCACGTACATACCCTACTTAGGAGGATCATCCCACTTAATTAGTAAGTCAGTTAGTAACACCCATTTAAAAGCCATAAAAATGCCCATTTGGAAAGAGAACAAACCCGATCCTTACTGGACTTACTAAGGCTAACCATGGTTATTAAGCACTTACGTGACCCGTCCTTGGATGATCCTCCAAGTACCCCTTGGTCCATGATCCTTCCTTGCTTGGACCAAGATGCGGAGCCGCCTCCAGCGTAGATTCCCAAATTTTCCGCACAGGCGACGCGAGCATATCTTGGTTTTTTTTTGGCCGATGGTTGGGAGGGAAAACCATGGCGAAGTTCGCGGGCTGGTTGGGGGAGAGCATTTCCATTATGGATCCATGGGATGAACGGTATATTTACCTACATGAATGGTAGATTTTGTTAGAGGAAATGTAGGCAAATATACCAGTCCCATGAATCCCATTGGATTGGACACGGTTCCACGTTGAAACTTCTCCCCAATAAAGATCGTAAAAGCGTGGAGGGGTCCCCCCCAAAAAAATGTGGGATTTTGTTGGGCGAATCTAAAAATACAAATGAGGCCGTGTGCGGAGATTTCTAAATAACTAGCTGTGCCATGTCACTCACAAATCTTAGAAATACAACTGAAACGATGTGTAGAGATGTACAAGGGACCTATTTTTCTCCGTTTCCCCACCTCTTGCACAAAAAAACGCTAGGCTGCCCATTAGCAGGTCACAAACACCAAACACCTGGCAGCCAAACGCCCAGATTTTGAGACTTCCCAGAATCAGATTTCGGGGAAACTTTTCAGGATATTTTGCTTTTGACAAGTTTTTTGATCCACTACTTGGAGGATCATCCCAGTAAGCCCCATTTATAAGCCATTTAGCCCATTTGGAAGGGGAATGACCCTACCTAGGGGACTTACTAACCATGGTTATTAACCATTTACTAAATGGGATGATCCTCCAAGTACCCTGGTGGTGGTAGAATCAAGGTTTTTTCCTTTCCCGGAGATAAAAAAAATCTTCAATTCCGAAAGGCACACAAAAATTTCCAGTATTTAAATAAACGTAACATAGCGGTTTTCTGGCAAAATGGAACAAATTGATCCTGGAAAACCTAGGATAGTACCATTTTTTCAGGCAACTGGATTGCTGGTTTTAGGGGTAAAGTTGATGGAAATTAACAGCAACTGGTTTTCCAGGATGATAAATGATGACAAACCTCTATAGTCCGGAAGTGTTTTTTGCTTTATTTCTTAGCCGAGCTGTTCGCCGACTTGGAAGGGAGAAAAAAAGCTAGCTCTTTGACAGAGACTGGTCAGAAAATGAGGCATGAGAATATTTCAGGAAACTAGTTGTAAGGTTTGCATGTCATATTTCTTCACAATCCCCCAAAAACAAAGTTTGAGTAGCATACTGTTGGCATTTTTTCGTCACCTGTGACATCTTCAACTGCTTTTTATTGGCCAACAATACATCAACTGATCAACTTCGGCAACCCCTGAAGGCCACTTTTTTCAGCATCTGGATCCCCCCGACTCGCCAACACCCGCATCCTGACAGGGTGGCACCAGGGCTGAAGACTACCCTCTGGTAAACTAAGATAGCTGGCTGGATTGCCACCATGTTTTCAATAGAAAATACATCGACTCAATCCGGGTCCATGTTTCATGAAGCTATGTAATATCCCCTGAAACTGCGAACTAACAGCAAAAGCCCCTAAAAACGGCCCGAATCCCAAAAGGAAGTTGATCTTCCAACCATTTCAGGGAGGGTACCCGCTGCGGCGAACAAATCCACATTTTCCGCTCCCAGTCGGCACGTCTGTGAAGATGATTTTTCCTTTTCCTAAGGTGGACTATGCTACTTTCCTGAGATATCTTCTTTCTCCCATAATCATGGTTCGGTGGAAAACAGGCCCCTGGAAGATAAATTTTACTCTCCAAGACTGTCGGTTTTTTTTCACTGCAAAATAGCTGAGTGAAAAGATCCCTCACCAAAACTACTGAAACTACCCCCGAAAAAAATCCGCAACGGCTGCAACCTGAAAATGCCCTGTTTTGCTCAAAAGAAAACTCCTTAACAGAGTCTAGATCATCCACTTTTGGGGGGATTCCATGATAAATTTTCCGGAGAGGAACTACCTTCAGGCCACCAAAAACGTACCCTTTGGTTGCGATGAAACGACTTGCCAATTATATCATATACCAAAGTCTTCGCCTTCGCCCCCAAAAAAATCTGCACTCATTCACCATCCATACCCCCCAGGACCATCAGGATGACCAGGATGAGTTTTAGTCCCTTTCTTTTCGGGGATCCAAAGGTGATAATGGTCTGGGATATCATCTTAGAGTACACTGAGGCGAAGTTCCTTCCAATGAACATCCCACATCCCGTTTTCCGGGGAGGTTGGTAAAGCTGTGGAAAAGGTTATAATATGGAAGCTTCCTGGTATAAAAAAAAGTCTTGGAATAACGTCATTTAAGGTATATTAACGTCAATCGACGTTGGAACAAATGGAAAATTATATGGTGGACTATATAGATATTATATCTTAGACATCAATGGTAAGGAAACCACCACATTGCCATTGCCATGTCTCATATCACCCCCAAACCAAAAACAAAAACACACAACAAAATTGGTGGGTTCTCCGACCGTGGTCCAATGTACTTGACCTCCAGCGAAAGATGAAACCTGACTCGACGGAATTGGCAAAAGAAACCCCCAAAATGCATATTCAAAAGTCCATCTCTTTGGCAATTTTCCATCAAAAACCAAATGGGACCGATTTTTCACGGACCCTTTTCAATAAAATGCAATCGAGCTATTACATACTCAGGTTTTTTTCGGGGTCTGGAAACAGTGGGTCCTGTTGGAGATTTCTTGGCTATTTGGCGAAAAAACAACATCTTCAAAAGTAGCCAAACGCGAGGGGGATATATATGCAGCTTTTATATCTTTTTTGATAATTATACAGATATATGCATTGTTTTTTGTTCGAGGGGGGTAGATTTTGGGCCAAAATCACCTGCTTGGGAAAACCTTCAGAATAAAGATGTTTTTTCTGATCAATTTTTCCCAAAAAGATTATCTGTTGAGTTTGAGGCGACAAAAAAAGGAGTGGTTCAAAATCTAAAGAAAACTCCAACAAGAAGATAGGAAATCGCCCCAAGCTTCCGACCCCCTATCTTCGCCATAGAAGAGTTTTTCTTTAAAGTTTGGAGAGGTTAGGTCTTCGTTCGCATTCCCATCGACTTAAAGTTTTCCCCAAATCTCCTTCCAGCCCACATCCAGTTGAATGCTGTCCCCTGTCCGAAGCTCTCCGAACCGACGATTTTGTTTAAGAATCTCTATCTGCAGGTCCTAAAATTCCTATCAAAACTGCTACCCTTTTCGGTGCAGATTTCCTCTAGGCTGCCCCCACATTGCCAGTCCAACCGCTGGCGCACAACCTCAAGACAGCTTGTTAAGCATCATATTTTAGCTGGAAAATCCTGGCAGAAAGTAGAATCTTTGGTGACTAATTCAACCACCCCTGTTTATTAAAAGGTGGTAAAGCACAAAAACCTACAAAGACCATGAGTTTGAACAGCGACCAGAGTTGGAAACTCCGACATGTCTACACACACTCTCGGCAAAGCTCTATGGACCTAAGAAGATCTTTAATTCTCGAATTGTTCCAACAAAATTACAACACACCCGTAGAGCGCACCCCAGGCAATCCCCCTAGCCCACTATGAAAGGAATCCCTTTATAGCCTGTTGGTAAAGGTTTAGGGGTGTGTTCCGTCACACCTTTGTTGAAACAACCTTAGAATTGTGTTTGAAATAATCCAATTTGACGTGAGCTAACGAGCATGGTCTCTTAGTAAGGCCGTATGAGGGCCTTATATTTCTTGGGGGGAAGAGGCATTGAGGAGGGTACCCTCGAATTCTTATTGAAAAAATCCCCCCAAGCCCTCCCAAACCATTTTTCTTGTTGCTTTTCAAGGCTGCCAAATCGAAAATTGAATAAACCACTCCTTCGCAAGATCTGAGAGATTCATCATCCCCGTAGGTAGGAACAGAAAAATATTAGAGTCGGTTTGTGGCTTTGGAATTTTGGGCGTTTTAGGTTACCACTCTGGCCAAGTGTGGCTGTCAGAGACTTCTGCCCCTGCTGGCTCACTAAGCAACAAGAAAGACGTTTGCACACCTGCGGCAAATCATCCGATGAGGAAATTAGAAGTTAAGAAACTGCGTGTGTGTGATTATCTTACTTCTTTAAAAACATACTCTTCATGGAAAAACTGATCTAGCTTTTCTCAGTTGAAAAAAAGATTTGCTTTTAAAAAAGCTAATAAGAAAGAAAATGCGCAACTCCACATTTTTCCAAGCGACACGCGGTTGGCGCTCAGCACTGTGTTAGAAATGGAGTCCTGGAAGTTGTTTTGGGAGCATTTACCATCCAGGCCAACCAGGCCATTCATCCATCTTAAATAAATGGTTGTTTCAATAGGGGTGATGAACTAAAATCTTTACGGTTGTACCCAAACACTCAATTAGTATGGTATATCTATCTACCTACATTTCAATTGTGTTTCTAAGGTAAATTAATAGGCAAATAATGGCAAACATATCATCCTATTGGCATAGAAAGATAGCTATTTGGATTTTCCATAGGAAAGAGGACCCCATTTTTGGTTGGACGGTCAACTGGACGACTGAAACTTTGAGGGATTTTTTTTGTTGATGGAAAATTTCACAAAGAGCATCGGCTGGAACTTCCAGGTAGGGATTGAAAAATGTTCAACAAAAATCGTTGAAAACCACCCCGGACCACTTAGCCATTTAAAGGGACCATGAAATTTAATAAAGCGAAAAAAAACCCTGGAAATTTGACAAAGTTGTTTTTCGGACGTAAGGGTTTATCATCATCCAAAAGGGAGGTACACCATCTTTTTTACGTGGTGGCGTGCCGACTTCCAGGGAAACTTTGACCATGTGTTTCTATACTAAAAACTTCATCCCTCGATGTTTTTTTCAAACTTGGCCATTGGCTCTTTTGAGAGCCACCTAGGTATAGCTATATCTGGAGGGTTGATAGTCACTCCCGAAAGAATCTAACCATGGAACCTAAGAATGATGGTTTCCAAAAACTAGTTGGTGGTTTCAACCCCAAATGAAACATTTTAGTCAAATTAGATCATTTCCCCAAGTAGGGGTGGAACTTTTGAAAAGAAATGAAACCACCAGTTCAAACCTACACTTGGTAATTGTTCTAAGGTAAGTTAATAGGCAAATTATATCATCCTATTGGCATAGAAAGATAGCTATTTGGAACACGTAGGAATCTGTGAACCCCGTTTTTCTTTGACGGTCAACTGGACGGCTGCAACTTTGAGGGATAAATCAAGTTGATGGAAATTTTCACGAAGAGCATCGGCTGGAACTTCCAGGGGCTGCCATTTTCAGGTGTGAGATGTTCGGCTTTAAAGTTTGGGAGAGATCGGAAAGTCACCTTGTAACCCTGACAGGTGGTACTTCTCAATGAAAGTCACCAGGGACAAAGGCCTGTGTTTTTGGACTTTTTTGGGGCACAACATCTGAAAAAGTTTAGATTCGCGACAATCTGCGGTTGATCACGTGAAAACTCAAACGTCCGGAAAAAGAAAAAACCGCCCAAATTCGTGGATGGACAAAGTAGATTTGCACTTGGGTGAGTGATTGATGCAACTTTTGTGAAGTGAATTGTTCCTGACCACTCTTTGCGCATCTTTACTTACTAATATCTGAAGAAACGACATAGAATGCAACCTGTGATCAAACTCAGGCAGATGTGTTTGACATTTTTCGCGAATTAATTTTTCACTACCCCTCTAAAGGCATGGGTCGTTTAGTGGTGTTTTTCCGTCGAAGCTTGGCGTCACTAAAGGAACTCGGTGTCCAACCCTTCGGAAGTTCACTCACTCAGTCCAGGCCGCTACTGGAGACCCAAAGTTCTTGACCATTCAAATCCAACCTCAGACTGCGGAGGTTCACCTCACCTATATAGGTTGCAGTTTTTTCGCCGCCAAAAATCGAAAAAACAAAAAAAACTCCCATCCTGAAACGGAGTTTTCTGTACATTTCAGTAGGCACGTTTTAGGAAAACGAAGCTTTTTTCCTTTTCGAAGGTGCCATCTATACTATACTTTCACCCTGTTCATGGCTTCAGGCGCTCAGTTGAAGGGTCCAAGTATCCCAATTTGGGCTGGCGAAAGTTGTCACCAGGATGACATGGAAACATTTCTAGGTGACTGGTACATGGGGGGGTGGCCATACCAAACTATAGGCTATCTACAGGTTTCTGTTGTGAATATCCGTTCAATTGCAGTTGATAATAGGAATTCCGATTTCATGGCATGTCATAGTTGCTACTAGGCCACAGTAATATGTTCAACATTCAATGAATACCCCATGAATACCACTGATTTGCATCAAACAAATCATGTTTTGTTTGTTCATGTTTGTATGCCAGCAATCTGATCAGGTGTTATTTGGAGGTACCCTGTGATATTCCTCCGCTACTCCCAACCCAAAACATCTTCAAAAGAACCTTTTTCCAGCTCCCAATCAACCAAAATTAAAATTGGCACACAATAAAACATCCGTTTCAAACTTGAAAATTGTGCGCCCCCCCAATAGAAATCACCCTTTTCTCCCCACATCCTTTCATTTTGTTGGAAAATGCAGGAACAAACACGACACATCCTCCCCCCAAAAAAAAAACTGCAACCCTTGGCTGTGGCCGCCAGGGGGAGATCTGGGATGCCCTAGCCCCGCACTTCGACCTGGCTGGCCAATCAGATTCGATGTGTCAAATTCATGGAACTCCCAAGAGTTCCAAAACATGTCCTACTTGGAGGATCATTCCAGTTACCCTCTGGTAGTTCCTAACATAGCAGGCTGGAATATCCCCATGTTCAATAGGAAATACATCTTCAAATGGTGGATTTCCCATTGCTATGTTAGTTATCCCAATAAATTCATACCACCTGGAAAGGATCGATGGCTAGCCACTCCCATTAGTCTTGGTAAACCTCATGGCCCCTTACTAATCCACCTTTTCGGGGGTGGCTCGCCATCTACTTTCAAAACCGGTGTAGTAAGTGGGTAATAACCATGGTTAGTAACTTTAGTAAGTTCCCTAAATACTAAATATGCTTGTTCCCCTTCCAAATGGCCGAACTCCATGGCATGATCCTCCAAAAATTCCCACCACTGGAATTACAACTCTCCCCGGGCAGTAGAATCACCGAGAAAAAAACGACCCTGATATCATCCCTACATCATCCCAACTGATGATGTAAGGCCTACCTAAGCCACTCCCTAAAACTAATAGCGCATCTCCCGACCAGTGTATCGGCGGTCGTATCGGAGTATCGGTGACAAGCCCAGCTTTTCATCAACCGCAAACCCAAGAGAGGTGATATGTCAACTGCGCTGTTGCTTGGATGTCCGGTTGGAAGTTAGGATCAATGGTTAGGATCAGTGGGTTATTTCACCTACCTATAAATAGGGTATATTAGGGTTATAACCCATTGACTATCTAGCCATTTGCTAACTTCCAACCGGACATCCAAGTACACCCCTAATCTCAACCCCCCACATACCCCCCATCTTTCATACGGAGAAGTTTTCCACCTGTAAAGTCGCCCAGCACCAAGAAGTACTCGGTTCCATCATCATCTTCAAATCGTCCCACGACCCTGGCCTCAATTCAATGTAACAAGAATCGAGGTCAGGGGGGGAAGTAGGGCTTATTAACTGAACTTGGTAGTGAGGACAACGGAAACACTAAGGCACTAACCAACAGTGCACAAAAGGAAATGACTGCTCAAGTCACAAGTGCAAACGCACCTTCTCTTTTCCTTGGTGAGCGCTCGATCCCACCGCTGCGGGGGCATAGACATGAATCACTGGATCAATGGAAATTCACATGTATCAACTCTGTACTTGCATCCATCATTATCTTCTGAATTTCCATCATCCCATGGCCATCGGTTTTCGACTGCCAAACGGTGAATCCATGTCAAAAACATCTGTTGGCGATCTCCGATCTGCCTTTCATACTCACGTTTATGGATCTTTCGGCCTGCTATGAATTTTGGGTCATCGATCAATCGCCATCGTTGACCTTGTGCCAGGAACTGCAAAAATGTTTTGCGAGCTCCCCACTTCGTCAAACCATCAGCTAGTTGTGCCAGTCCATTCACCCAGCGTAAAAGTGACCCCAAGCCACGGGCTTGGTTCATAGCCAAAGTCAATTCGTATCCAGCACGAGAGTTTCTCAAGCCATGAAGGCTTGACACGTTTCGTGAAGCTGCATCGTATATGCCCTTGCTATCCATCACCAATGCCCCAGAGGAATTTTCTCGGACAATCTGGTGCAGGTTGCTTCTTGTCAAAACGATGCCTCTAAACTCCACCAACAAAGCTCTGCAGTGATAGAGAACGTCTTCACCAATTGTTATGCCTTGAACTTCAGCTCCATTGGAGCCCAAGCATTGACGTGGTGTTCGCCCGGATTTCCACTGCAAAATTGATACAGGAACCTCTTCTCCAGCCAAAATAGAAGAGGGTGCAATTCCTGCAACCAAGCCATAGGTGGAAGACTTGTCAATTCGATTGTGGTTGCTTGCATCCGCCCAAACGACTATTGTCAGTTCACTCAAAGGCACATTCCAGGAATGAAATGTCAGTCGTTGATCTGCAGATTTGCGAACCTCACGGATCAGCTTGTTGGTCTTCTGAATGGTCTCAATGGTGGCATGATTGACCTCAGAAAGAAGCAAACTCACGTCGGCAAGATACTGAGGGCCAGATTGCGTTGCCTTCCACGAAACTGAACCTAGTGCACCACGAAGTGCTGACACCTCTGTTGGAGTGAGGAGCGACTTCGTCTCCTGGATTCTCTTCTTGTCCAAAGATATTTCCTCAATCCATTTCTCAATGTAAGACTTTTGATCCATGTGGATTGTTGAATCTTCAGACTGACAAATATGAGTCCCAGCGAATTCGAAATCGTCAAATTCCCACTTACCAAAATCATAGGTGCTTCGAAGCGTCTTCTCGGCTTCGACAAATACCGGATCAGAATCATTTCCAGCTATGATGAAGTCATCTACGTGCAACCCTGCCACTCCATGCAACACACCGTCACGAAGAAGCAAGAAGACACACTTGTCTGAAAGAAGTTGCGTCCATTGCTGCTTCTTCATTTGAGCTTGAACATCTTCGAACCAGCGTCTTGGTGCATGGATCAGACCATAAAATGCCCGGACCACACGTAGGGGAAGAATGGGACGTGCTGGATCCGCGCCATAAAGTATGGCTAGCTCTGCCGGCGCCCAAACTGTCAACTGCTCATTCTCGATGCTTGCCTCTGTCTGCAAGAATGCAGAAGTAACGTCGCCTGCACGAATACGAAAGCGACAGTTTGCAGCAACGGAAAGAAGCATGTGCTTCGACAGCTTAGACATTGTAGGGGAAGCACTCTCCACCTCCGTTATGTTCGGAGCCTGGAACCCCAGTATCACCAACCTGGCCTTGGGAAGGCCACTGGATTTGGTCGTCAAGACCCACCTCATCTGCATCACCTTGCGGTGATCCAGATTCTGCAGTTCAGACTTTGTCAAGGTTCTCAGGGCCTTTGACACCATGACATTGCTTAATTCCTTCGACTGAGCAATGTCGAACTCCTTCTTTCTATCCAAAGAAAGTTCTTGCCAGCGAATCTCTTTGCCCTTAGCTTCCATCTTTTCTGAAAGCCAAATTGCTGCCTTCTCATGCCCAAGATGACCAAGATGATCCAACTCCTCCTTGGTGACATCAATCTCCATGACCACAAAGAGATCTTCGTCCATCTGGGCAATCTCATCTTCTTTGGCGGTTTGTTGAAGTGGGACATCTGCTGGAACTAGCTCTTCATCATCAGAAGATTCCATCTCTTCATCAGTCACCTCGATATCACGGCGACCAGAGTAGGGGTCCCACATGAAAGCTTTTCCTTCAGAATCTTCATGCCGACCATAGTGCCCTCCGGGTAGCACGCACTCTGAAACCACACATGAGTTGGACCCACTAGATCCTTGGATCTTTGATGTTGGCAAAATGCCATCCAAGACATCTGGTCCACGTTGAGCTAATGCTTGGCGAAGACTCGAGGTGTCGGCTGTCTCGGCCGAATGATCCGTCTTCTGTTGCTTGTCCTCCTTCTCAACTTCTATGGATGGAGTTTGTGATGATCTCTTCAATCTCGATGGTGAGGGTTTGACTTCCACTTTCCTTGACTTCCGAGACACCAGTTCAAACCGTGTCTCACCAACCCACCTGTCCTGCAATGCACGTGGTTCACCATCATCTGTGATCTCCACAGTTTCGCCTCCATGTAGTGGACGAACAATGGTGATCCGTTTTCCTGTCATCTCATCTGCAGAAACAGGACATGTCGTAGTGCGGTCAAGGGAAAACAGTTGAAGACGTGGAAGGTTGTGAACTCTCACCAGCCATCTGCTGGATCCAGATTCATCCAATCTCCATGTATCCACCTGACCTGCTGCTGGATTGCTCGGCAAAGCGACTTCCGTGGGTTGAAGGTTGCTAGTCTGTTGCTGCCAGGACGGAACATCTCCAGAAACATCCCAATAGTGTCTTCCAGAAAAATCTCGAAGTAATGTGTCCACTGAGACATGTTCCTTATTGACGGCTGCACCTTCAAGTGTCGCTGCAAGTTCTTCTCGACGAGTGCACGATCTCAACTGGTTTACCTTTGCTCTGATAAGTGTAGCACCAGTTGAAACCCACATAGTTGATCCTTCTTGAAGAATCAATCTCATAGGACCGATCCAGCTTCCAGACATCTTACCAGGTCGAGGTTTCTGACGCCAAAGCATGACCAACTGACCATTCTTGAAAGTGGTAGGAGGACGGCCAGTTGAATTGTTCAGTCTGGAGTACTTCTCTTGGGCTTTCTCCTTCTCATAGGCCAACTTAGCACGATCTTTCATCTTGAGAAGTCCTCCAAAAGCTTTGTTCAGATCAACACCCAGCAACGTAGTGTCAGAACCTGCACCACGTGTCCATTGAAAGGGACTGTATCCAGATGGTCCATTGGAGTCATTTTGCGCTGCTGCAGCCAATTGAAACAACTGAGAACTTCCAGGGAGTTCTCTTCACGAAGGAGTCTTTCAACAGTTGCTTTCAAAACTCTAATGGTTGCTTCTTCTGGTCCCATCACCCAATGAGCTTCTGCAGGAGCCACCGTCAGACCAATGCCTGATCTGCCAAGATACTCGATCATAGCCATGGATGAATAGTAAGTTGCAGCATCCGTTAGAAGCCATGATGGTGATGGATTGTGCATCAACCACTGAGTCAGGGAAGAAATGATGTCTTCCGTAGTTGGCTGCCAGTCTTGAATGCCAGAGTCTCCACCAAATTCTTTGAGAAGATTCACCATAGTCAAACCACATGCACGATCTCGCCAGAGGATGAATTTGAACTTACGTTCCAAAACTCCATCTTTGTGAACGTAGTCAAAGACATCAGTTCCGAGGACCTCGTACAACTTAGGTGGTTCTGACAATGAAGCTGGTGGACGTGGCATAGGTTTTCCTGACTCACGGCATTCTGGGCATTCCAAATTTCCAGCCAATGCAACTGCCCACTGTGGTGCCTTCCGAGCACGTAGCAGCCTCTGCAATGACTGCATGCTGGAATGTCCTGATGCACGGTGTACACGTAGCATTTGTTGCTTGATCGATTCAAGCTTTTTGCCGGTAGGCATCTCTTGAGCAAACCTCTGTCTACTCAAAGCCATCACTTGTGGTGAAGGTTGACGTTGATCTTGAGTTGATGTTGCTTGTGGTGGTGATAAATGAAGTGGCTGTTGTCCAGAAACAGGTGACTCGTGTAGTTGAGAATGGAGATGTGGTAATTGTGAAGGTGATTGTTGTGATGAAGCATGATGTGACTCTTGAGGCTGTTCTTCGGGTTGTTGAAGGTGATACATCAAATCATCTTCCATTGACGAGGTTCCATCCCGAGGGCATGACCATTGAGCGACCATAGCCTTCAGAACTGCCTTTACCATCAATGGTGGATAGTAGCTTGATGCCTGTGCAACTTTGCCTCGACACTCAACATGATCATGACCTCCTTGACAACGATGTGAAAGTGCCAGGTAGATCTGCCTTGAAGAGGTCAGGATCGTCCATCGTTTGAGTATTGGTTGGCCAAAATAGTGAAGGCCAAATGCACAACCATCGCACCGACACCAATAAATTCGTCTTCCTGCTTTGTGCATCATCTTCAAGATATATTGGATAGCTTTTGAACGCCATCCTTTCACAGCCCCAGTTGGCCATTCCCATGCAAAATCATCACCTTCTAAAATTCGATCACCAATTCCGATGGTGATCTCCTTGTTCCTCTGCAAGTCCTGATGTTGTCTCCTCACAAAGGCTTCCCATTGAGCATCAGTGCGAGGAGTCAAATTCTGCAAAGAACTCAACCTTGTACATTGCATAGAAACCCACGACAAACGAGGCTTCAACCTGCCCATCTCACTCACTGCCTTCGAAGTGCCTTCACGACGGTCAAGATTGAAACCGTTCTTGAAGTTCACTCGAAGACACTCATAGCCTGACTGCATGAACTCCTGTGAAAGAGCTGATGTAGGGGCACATGCAATCTCCATCAGGTCTAGACGGGGATCAATCTCATTCATCATCATCATTGCGGGCTGAAATGAAGCTGCACCAACTGCTGCGGCTCCATACGCAAGCCGACGTGCCATAAAAGGTGCAACTGATCTTTGAGTTGAGTTTTCCTTCAGCTCCTCAATGTCATCAGGTCTAAGGCAAACATGACAATCTCCAGCTTCCGGCTTGACATTGCCATTCATACATGCCTTCAAATCCGAATTGTTCGTAGTGCAAGTGTCGTCATTCGTGGTGACAGTGTCGTGATTGGATCTGCAGCTTTCATCCTGAGTTCCCATCCGGAGTCTCAAGGATTTCAAACTGCCCCAAATGCTGCCCATCTTCTCTTTGATGCTTACTGGCCACCCTGAGGTGGACCTTGAGCACCTGACTTGGCCTTGGCCATTGGGATCGTCTCTTGAGCTGGATTCGTTGCTCTCCACCTCGGTGATCATAGTAGTTGGTGGTGCTGATGAATGCCTCTTCACTGCTGTCTTTGGCATTGCAAGCAACACACGACCCTTCTCCTCGCTGGCCTTGATGTTCACTGTCACTCTGCCCTGTCCGGTTGCAGACAGTCGACGGCCTTGGATCTCCATGCACTTGCCCTGAACAATCTTCTCGTTCACATCCGATGGTGCATAGAGGTTCTCCAGCTCTGCGAGGGCTTGTCGAAGGATCTCTGGATCCGGTCCAGCTGATCGATGTGCACCTTCGTTCTTGCCCTTGGTCACATACTGAAGGCGTAGTGCGCATCGTTGGCAAGTCACCCAAGAGGCATACTGGTTGCTCTTCTGCTTGCCGCCAAGATGTTTGCCGTAGCATGGAAACCCTTCGTGACGGGGATCCGTCAGAGGAGCTGGCTGCACTGGAGTTCCGGATGCCATCACGTAGTCGTGAAAGTCTTTGAGCCAGATGAGCTACCCGTTCACGAACTCCAAGATCATGGTGCTCCAAGCATGGTTGTTGATGATGATCCATGACGAACACCGTGTGGACAGGCTTGGGAAAATCTTCTTCACAAACACTGCAAACATGTGAACTACAATGACACTTCACTGAAAATTTCCGAACACCCTTCTTCATCTCATGCATCAATGATTGCTCATCACTCTCTTCATGATCTACCGTGCGCACCTGATGTTGCAAAGGACCGGTGAAGCTGGCTGCCTCACGTTGGGAAGCGGATGACTCATCTATTGGTAGATCATGTGGTGCTCCGGCTGATAAGTCATGAATGGTTGAATCTTCACATCTGAAAACTTCTGAAACTGTTGAAACATGACTTGTCATCTCCGGTGCATCGGCATTGGGCTCATGTTTTTCATATGTCTCATCGGACGCATGAGATGGGTGCTGAACTTCTTCTCGAGCATCGGAGTTGACTTGTCCTGATCCATCTTGAACGAAGAAGCTCTGTGTCGTCTTCCTGGTGGTTCCAATGCCGGAACTCTTCATTCTCCTTGAAGAAGGACCATTGCCGCCTTCTCCTTGATCACCTCCATCTGGATCTTGTTCTTCATCATCAGGTGATGGATCTGCTTCCTCGTCTGAAGTAGCAGCTTGGCAAGGCGTTGATGGAACCATCAGATCTACTGCAAGATGAAGACTCGAGAGCTTGTGCAAGGTTGCCGAATGGTTCGAACCGTCCTCATGATTGGTCCATACCATCGACCTCGCATTGTAGTCAATCTTGGCATTCCTAGCATTCAAGTCACGAGCTCCAATCAAGATAGGTGTGTGACAGGCTGCTCCATCAAGAACATAGACTGACATCTGCTTGAGTGCTGGGGTCTGGACATCAACACGGGATGTGGCTCGAAGACTTTGACCATCTCCAAACCGAAATTGTGGTTGATCTCCAAGAGCAACTTTGTAAGTGCACCCAGCCGCATCCAAGAAACGTGACATAGATCCAACTCCAGCCACACTTTCCGTCGCACCTGTGTCAATCAAGGCTTTGAAAGGTGAGTTCCATCCAATTTCTTGATCTGCCAAAGCCAAAACGTTGATCTCGTGGAGGTTGATGTGCATGTAGTAGGATGAACCTTTGCTTTTGCCTTTACCCTTTGACTTGGACTTGCTCTTTGAACCTTTCTTGCCTTTCCCGGAACTCTTGAAACCTTTTCCTTTTCCAGAAAACTTGCCCTTGCTCGATGGGGATGACGCTGGAGAAAATCTGTCTGGGCACTGCGTATAATGGTGACCTGGTTTGCCGCATGTCAAACACGCGTCACCACCTTTCCCTTTGGAGCTCCAAGACGCATTCTTTCCTGAAATTCCTTTGCCGGTTGTGGACTCAGGAGCGAAATAGCCCCTGGCTGCCCGAGCCTTTGCCACCGCTGCACGTGCTTCTTGAAGAGTTCGATTGGACTCATTCGCCAGTGCAAAGGCTTCATGATACTGCGTCTTGATGTCCTCAGGGATATTCTACATGTCCTCATTGGTGCCATCATCATAGCCAGAGGTGGTCGATTCCTCCCAATATGTCTCATGGGAAGGTGACCAATCATCATAGCCATATTCATCCTCAGCAGCCCAGTACGATGTCTGCCATTCGTCATCCCATCCAGAATCTTGCCAGTAATCCTGGAAATAGGCCTCTTGATATCCAGGTTCCCATGTTTCAAACTCGCCATCATAGCTGTTCCACCAAGCTGTGCGTTGACGATTTGAACCCATCATTGCAGTATCTTCTTCAGAAAACAACGTGCGAAGTGCACGACGAATCGCCTGAAAATGGGTACTGTTTTTCGTCAACGTCAATATATGTTGACGTTCTGATGTTGAAAGCTTCGATGCCTTCAACAGTCTGTAACCACGCAGCTCATCTTCGAAGAAACCCGAGGCTGTTGCTGAAGTCGGGGTGGAAGAAGGACCTTCTGTTGGATGTCCATCCTCATCATCACCCACATCGACGCCAGGACCTGACGTCGGAGATCTCGTCGGGGATGCACTAGGAGGCCTTTCAGGGCGTCCTGAACCAGCTGAAGCATCCTTCATAGGAACACCACGTTCTTCACGTGCTCGCTGAAGTGCTCTCTGTAGTTCAGTGAAAAGATCCTCTTCCCTGACAATGAGCTGTGGAATCGTCTTATTTGGACCACGCCGCAACTGGCTCCAACGTTCTAATCGAGTCAGGAATGGGCAATTTCTGTAACGGACTGTTGCGTAATATGTCGATCAGTTTCTTCAAACCAGACGAAGTATCAAACTCGCTTGGATCGAGGTGTCTGACGACACTTTTCGCAGCACCGCTCAGTCGTTGCCACACACGAGAGGCTGCGAGTTTCCTCTCGCTATCTTTCAAACTCATCTCAAACCATTTTGCTGCAGTCACAAATGTTTCGAACGTCTGTGGATCTCCATCCCATGATGGAACATGATCATTCGATGATGCCATGGCTTGCTGGATCTATCCCAGCTGCTCCGCTACCATGAACTTGGTAGTGAGGACAACGGAAACACTAAGGCACTAACCAACAGTGCACAAAAGGAAATGACTGCTCAAGTCACAAGTGCAAACGCACCTTCTCTTTTCCTTGGTGAGCGCTCGATCCCACCGCTGCGGGGGCATAGACATGAATCACTGGATCAATGGAAATTCACATGTATCAACTCTGTACTTGCAACCAACTATAATGGCCAGTCAACCTACCCCCATGAAGGTACCCCCACGACAAACGTGGCCTTAATAAGGGGTTATTAACCATGGTTGTTCCCTTAATAAGGCCGAAAATTCAACCCTTATTAAATTTTTGGGGGGTATTCTGAAGGTGGGGGTTGGTTGATTAGCCATACTATACCCTACAAGTCCAGCTGACCAAAAAACAGTGCTTGGTCTTTATACGGGATGATCCATGGGTCGCGATCTAGCAGGGGAACAAGTTTTTAGTTCACTTCGATTTCGTCGGGTTTTAGCAGTGGAAAAATTCCTGCCTGGAAAACCTAGTGTACCATTTCTTTTAGGCAACTGGATTGCAGGTTTTAGGGGTAAAGTTGATGGAAATTAGCAACAACTGGTTTTCCAGGTGATGCTTTTTTTGTTGTGGATCCCCAATAGTGAGACCCTCCCGTACCACTACCAGTCCAGAATCCCTGGAAGGAGGGGAAGTGGTATGGGTCCCGCTTATGGGACGCGGAAATGACATGTGAAAATTGATGTATCGGAGCTTCCATTCGATGGATTTTCTGTTTTTTTTGTTGAAGATTCAGTCCTCCTAAACCTTAAAAAAAAAACCGTCAGAGATGACTATTTGCCTGCAGCTGCACCCAAGGTATAAGATCTTTTTGAAAACCCCCGAGGTTTAACTCCTGGATACCCAAAATCACCAACATATCTTTTAAAGGGGAGTTGCAAGCCACCATTTTTACTATGTGAAAAATACTCCCTGAAACTGACTGCAAAAGTTTTCTGAAAATAGGCCTTTTGCTCCAAAAGAAACAAATCCTCTTCCAACCATCGATTTTTCAGGGGACTTTTGCTGCTAGTTTCAGGGAATTTCCAGTTCAGAACACAACCTGGAAGCCCTGGAAACACAACAAGCAGCATCGGTTCAAAGTGGGACGCTTGGCATCGCCCAAAAAGATGAGAAATTTTCCAAGTCTCCTAATTTTGGGCCCTTTTTCACTTCCATGATCCATTCCATGGGTTCAAGCTGGCGATGCGGAAGTGATGCTCACTTGCAGATTTCCCTAAACCTCATCCCTGGAAGAACATTGCAAGATATCGCAAAACTATCAAAACAATGGACCTTAAGTGGCCTTATAGAAGCAACGAAAAACTTACAACCCATCTACCCTGGACCATCTAAGGCACTTCTGAAAAATCATCTGCTACCATCATTGGGAGCCAAAACAAAGACAAGGTAGCAAACCCAAAAAGAACTCAAAAAAATCGTTTCCAGGCACGTGTTTCTTCAAAAAAAACACCACTTCCCTGTTTTTTGGAACTTTGATAAATGTCACATCCAACCGACCCAACAACGACCGATGTGTCCGGTTGGAATCGCCAAGGCGCCATGTGTCCCACACTTGCATTGACCACAAAGAGCACTTCCGCTTGCTGGTTGGGTTTCAATGTTTCGCTTGGCAAATCCTGGTAGGAGGGAGGAGAAAAATTGGTTGGTTCGCTACGGGCAGGTGGTGGAATATATCAATTTCCGAAGGACTTTTTGCGTTGCTTGAAGTGGCATCCCAAAAATTGGCTAGCCAAAATTTGATGTAGCATCTACAAAACAACCTTGGATGACACATTTCGCTCACTGATTTGCAAATGACACATCAAATTTGTTGTTTCCTCAAATATCATAACTTTGTGTTTGCACATCAATGTTGACCCCTGAAAATCCCGTAACAGTATACACAAAAAAAACTTTCCAAAAACCCATCATTTGAAAAGTCTCAATATGGATCACGGCTTGAAACACTAGACAGATAGACTGTTAAAACAGGATTGAGATGGATTCGCAGGGCTTTATCTTTTCATCCATATTTGCCAACCAGTTGTATCACATACTACTGTCTTTATGACTGTGCATGTATCACTGTGTATAGATGAAAATGTATGAATATATACCTAAGTCTATACTGTATATGTGTAATTTTTTTACCTAGATGGAAAACAGTGTAAAGGAGTAGACTGACCAGTTGTACCGATACACTTTACCTAGTTATAATACTTATATAACGGCATTCAAAATTGCCCCAAGACATCATCTCAAACCAGGTGATCCAGCCGCGCCTGACACAACTAGGGATATGCTTCATCAACCCAAAAAATGGTACTGTACTACTGTACTTGAACATGGTTGGCTGGTTAATTCACCAAGTAAAGTAAATTTTCCTATCAATTAATTGAAATGTTTTTCTCCTCTATCGCCACAAGGTGGGCCCTTACGATCGTTATAAATGGGCTTATGTGGCCCCTTTAATTGGCCTTATAAATGGGTGTCCCTGGGGTTATAACCCTACCAACTCCACCCGTGTTTATCCATCAGATCCATGGGTTCGGGGTCAAGAAGAACACAAGTCCCGAAACCAAACTTTACGAGTTTACCGCTGAAAATCAGTGGTTGGCAGATGAATTTGATTTGGGGCAAAAGACCTATTTTCAAAAGGCTGTGGTAATCTAACAACACTGAGGACACCAACAACAAAGCGCAAAAGAATAACGACACTGAAATTGCGAGTAGTTTTACAACAGCGCTGCCCAAAACGAGAACAACAACCACAACAACAACGGCGATAGCAACAACCACAACAACAACAACAACAACAACAACAACAACAACAACAACAACAACAACAACAACAACAACAACAACAACAACGACGACGTCCACAACAAGAAGAGGGGAGGCATCCGAGCCTCCACATAGACCCACCAGTCCCCGGCCCAGTACCACCACCACAGGTCAACAATGGCGATGGGGCGCAGACGCCCCAGCCGTGAGGGAGAAGGCACTCCGCACCATCATCGAAGGGTGGCTTGCTTTCGGCAGGGGCCGCAGACGGGTCTTCCAGGAAATCGGCCAACAGCGCATCTCCGTTTGCTCCGACCAGAAAGGTGTAGAGCTTGGAGAATTAACTTGAGAAGGTTTGCTCCTGGCAAGAGGGGCCAGCAGGGGCTTTGACTTTATATGATAATTTCACAGCCAAAGCGCTTGTGGAGTTGGCCAAGCCCATACCTGCACAGAACAGATTCAAAAAGCGTTTTTGATGTTCAGACCCTGTTTTGTTTCGATTCGACTCCGTCATCCAAAAAGATCAGGCTCTGAGTGAAGGACTTCCTGGTAAAAGCTTCGTCAGGGTCAGATCTCAAAATGCTACGCGGGATCAAAAAGTTTTGCATCGGCCGAACACACGCTGCCAGTGAAATCAGAGATCGTGACTCAAAACAACCGAAACGCTGATACCAAAGCAGCCTACGCATTGGCTGTCATTTATGCAAGTGTACCCCACCAATCCACGGAAGTTTTTGCCGAAGTTCGGACGATCCGGGTGAACGCGCACGAATTTGAGAAAGGGGTCAGAGACTCCAAACCAGAAAGGTTTTTGAAAGACACATGCTCGGAACATCATTCATCTTGAAGCACAAGTCTTGGTAAGACTCATGTCCTATTTAGTCACCAACCATTACGGTACGTAAACTTGCACGTAACGGTCGTCATTGGGTTGTCATTCAATATAATACTCTCACTCTGCTTCACCGCTGCGCTTTGGCAACCAATCTCTCAACCTCCGTTCTCGTCAGCCACGGCCCCTATATAGGCCCAAGCTGCCAAGCGCCGATCTTTCGGCATGATGGCGCCAGCCTCCTGCAACTGCATCCTGCGGATTCTCTTGTGCAAGCGCTTGAGCCCGGCAGGCGCGCGCAGCTTGCGGGAAGCACGGTTCCAGTGCGTAGCCGGCAACACTTCGATCGAGCGCAAGATCTTCTGCTGCCGCTCATTCAACCAAGGTTCATACAACCTCAGCGCATTGGACCTGCGCCAAGTGGTCCACTTTGGAGGGGTTGCGCCATCCTCCTGATACGCCCGGATGAGCTCCCAGATCAATCACTGCAGCGGGCGGTTCGCCCTCAGGGACCTCCTTCGCCCAGCTTTGGGCAGCGCTGCGGCGAGCCCAGCCGCAGGTAGGACATGCCTCAGATCAACATCAAGTGCCTATGTGTGTCTGTGTCAGTCAGCGTGTACGCCTATACGTTTACAACCCAAACGTGCAGCGAAGGAGCCACCACGTGGCGACCGCCACTTCGCACGTACCGCAGGCTGGATACAAACAAGTGCGAGACCAACAAGTCACCCGCAGCTTCCCTTCGCAGCCCACCTGCATTGAATGAGGGGCTCGATCAAAGTGATTCAGTCGACCACTGTCATTGCACTCATCCAACCAACAAAATCAAAAAAGCGCGAAAAACGCCCAGCCTCACCATAAGGACCTGCAAGCTGTCCTTTGCGCTTCGCCATTTTGGGCTTGCCTTGGTTCAAAAACTGTGCGAAGACAGGCGCCATCATCCTCGGCAGCTGTATGCAGGCAGCACGAACGCAAGAGCCCTGTGAGCAAAAGAAGATCTGGCAGCCGTGAATGAAAAAAAATGGATCACGGTGCCCTACACATCCTTTGTCAAAGCCCAACACCCTTTGTGAAATCCATGCCTGTGTTGCCAGAAGCAGCAATATAATTCTGAAATATTCTGAAATCTCACAAAACATTATGGGTAACAGGTAAAGGTCCAAAACCCGTCATGAGATCCATGCGTGTGGTGTCACATCAGTAGTACCAGAAAAGTATTCAGCGGTGAAAATATCTGACTCACTGGAGCTTCAAGATCCAACACCCGTCACGAAATCCACGCTGGGGACAAGAAAAACCTACAGTGACACGCATCACCGTGCAGAGTGCTGCAGCAAAATTGTGAAGTCGGAGTAGAGTCTCACCCAATGCACAAAATTGCAATCAGATCAGAGTGCAGTCACCCGAAGCCATCCTGTCAGCAAAACGCACGCGGCGCGCTACAAGGAGACATAGCAGCAGCCAGCGCCGCACGCCCTACCATGCACCAGTATCTACCAGGAAACCCAAGCCTGAAGAGAAAACGCCTTTGCGCTTGCGAAACAGCATCTGATATCCAATTAGATGCGCCTGCAAAAAAATGTGACTCTTCGACAGAAAAGCAAACATTCATACCTAATGTTGAAAAATCCCGTGGCAGAAAAGGTGTAAAAAAAACATCATTGATGTTCATATCTCGGCCATTTTGAAAATTCACAACGTCGAAAGATTTCAAACCAAGTTCCGTTGCGTTGAACGAAAAAGGCACCAATTTCTTCAAGCCGGGTCTTGACTTTCTGGGGCAAGTCACATTTTCAGCTCTGATTTCAGGTCCCTTATTCGGTCCGAGGTCATGACTTGAAGAATCTGGCACTTTGTTCTCCAGTTGGTGATTAAAGACCTTCCATCTGAAAAATCATTGGGATCATCTCCCTAAGGATCCAGGCAAAAATCAACAATATTCGGAACCAATACCAGCACCAAGTAATTCTTTGTGACCTTTTTGGGATGGTTTTTCTTGTGACGTTTCTTTTAAATGGTTATTCAAACAAGCTCCAACGATCGGGGATGAATCACCTGGTAGGTTTTTCAATGGCTCATTCCCACCAACCCTCAAACCTTCAACCCCCCGGCACCTTCGTCGTTGTCGACGTCTCGGACTCCGACTCACCTTTGGTGGCAGCAACTAACAGACCTCGGGTTGGTTGGATGCTGATCAGTGTGGTTTTTTTCCAAGAACTCAAAGGTCTAATTGTTTTGGCTTTATTTTGGGAGGTTAGAATCGCAAAGAAATCACAACAGGACCATTAAAAACAAAGGACTCTCACTATTAAATCGCCTCCCTGAAACTATCAGCCCGCACCTGAAAATAGGCCGAAACGCCCCAACATGAAACTAGTTAACTTCCAACCCAAGTGTTTGTGAATGTTGGTTCCGACCTGCTAATTTGGTGCTGGTTTCGAGAATTGTTGGGGGGTCCAGCTCCGAATCGCTCCCTGTTAATGCTTGGGTTTTTTAGATAACCCTCAGTTTCGCTAAAAAACCACCGTTCGCACTGGTGCTAGTTTATGCAAGGGAAAAAAATCTGATGCACTTTGTTGTGGAATGATATTTTTGATGGGTGGTGTATCTAAGTTCCAATGATGGATCTTGCGGGTTATTTTTCGTAAAGATTTTCGAGGCATGCTGCAATTAGCTAATTAATTGCCTCTTTTTTTTCGCAAAAAAAAAAACTGCACTTCACCAGGATCTGGATGCAAGGGTCAACAGGGGTGTTTCCAAAAATCATGCTACCCCCAAATCATCCATTCTAGTAGGGTTGCCCATTATAAACCATCCATTTTGGGGGCACCCCTATTTTTGCAAACATTCACAGGAAAGAATGCATGGGGAAAAATTGACATCTCCATTGTGTAAAGGTTGGATCTACCGCCCCGTGGTTTGTGGCAGATGAAGGTCTATAGATTAGCGGCTACGAATCCCTACCTTTAAAAATTATCCTGGTGGTGACTGGCTGCTGGGTGGGTGGGTAAATCCAATGTGGGATGGAGATGTGCTGAAGCAAAATATCTAGTGTCTAGTGAGTCTGACGTGTTCGTTTGGAAGACTTTTGCAACAAAAATATCCATCCAAACACAGGGAGCTTATAAACTACCAAAAAGAACCTCCGAAAATGTCAGGAAATGTCAGCAGTTGCAATGATGAAAGGAGTTTAAGTCTCAACTGGATATATGATGTTGCTTTCAATGCGCCCAAGGTTTCCACTATCATAGAGATGCTTCCGTTAAACTCTCATGAATCTTTTTCCCTCCCTCTTAGGAGAGAATTTTTCCAAGAGGATATCAAAATTCCACATCTATAGGTTAATGTACCTTTACCTTTACTGAATCACCGGCATCCAAAACGCCCACCGGGGTCCCAAGCCAACCTCCAGGCCCCGCCCATCCCAAGGATCCAAGGGACGCTCCACCAAGGTTCGGCGCACGCCGCTGTCTTCCAGACCCATCTGGCGCAAGGCCGCCCGCAGCTCCGGGACCTAATGATAGCGACAAAAAAAACACGGAGAGTTGGTGGTCCAAAGTCATCTGATTCAATGGTTGTTTCTGGTTCCCCTTTATAGGTGGTAGGTGATATATATAATCACCCAATTGGCAATATATAAGTGGTATATAAGTGGTATATACTGCCAATTGGGTGATGATATATCACCTACCACCTATTAAGGGAACCAGAAACAACCATTGAAAAGTCATCTGAGATAAAAGCATTGCCGGTATGACTAGTGGATGGTGACTTTAAAAAGGCATTTGCCTTTTTGGAGTTCATGGTTTACGTATGGTTTTTCTTTGACCAACATGAAAAAGGCCGCCGGCATATATTTTGATATGTGGATGTCTAAGTTCCCCATAAATTCGATGTTTTTTTTGAAAAGATCATGATTTTGTTAGTAAGGATTTAAAACTTAGAATCAACAAATTCCGGATGACTATTCGTCTAATGGTCTTTGACGTTCAGTTGTTTGGATGTGACATGACCATTTGGATTCTTGCCCATTTGACCCAACGATGAGAGAGGAATTCACAAAAGGCTACTTTGGAATTATAATTCAATAGTCGATGGACGTTACAAATAATATTGTGCTTTCGAAAGGGATTACTTGGGATCTACCTACAAAAAAAGAAGCACCAACATGAACCACAAACTACATCCCCGAAGTTTAGCAGCTCGCCCATAAAAAGTGACCTTCCCTAAGGGAAGGATCGTCTTCCAACCATTACTTTTCGGGGGTGAGCTGTACTGGCGTTCACTTTTCAAAATCCGCCAGGACTTGGCATGTCCAGCTGGAACTGATTGTAACGATCGATTGTGGGTGAAACAATCCCCCTAAGTGACCCTGGTTCTTTCAATAGCCCAATTCACTTGCACAATCCTTACTGTTCGTTCCATTTCGGACACAAAAACAGTAGATTCATATTCCAGCCAGTTTTTAGAGTGTTCGGTCGCCAGCGTAACGTCCTTCTTTACATTGATGGGCTGGCACCCAAAATAGACCAACGAATTTGCTGGAGGTTTGGTCGCAACGAAAACCCCAGGGGAAATGGTGGGAAAATCTGTTTGCTGTGAAAAAACCGCCAAGGAGACCTTTAAAAGGGGATAAATACCCATTATTTAAGGTGTATATATATATATACACATATCTATGTGTATATGTATATATATATATGGGGATGATTAGTACATAAGGGTACCATCACCATTTTCCCTTTACTAATACATCCCGGTTGCTGAAGAACCAGATTTCTGATCCATCGACAGTCTGTGAATTTTTTGCGGATGTACATGTATGTATGTTATTCCTCCCAGCAAGTCAAAAAAAATCATCTATCGACCGAAACCAGCAATTGTCTTGTGGTTTCCATGTTAGTTTCATTTGTTTGCGGGTGTATCTACATGTAGTCTATTATTTTTTTTTGGTGGGTTTTTTCCAGGTCTCCAAAAAAGCAGTTTCGGAGTGTTTGTTTGTTGTCCAACCACCGGGGAATAACACCTTTACAAAAAAACCCACCGGTGACTCAGTTGTGCCGGCCACCTTCAACTCACTGATCTGTTGCGCCGTCAGGGCCTGAAATAATTGACCAACCCAAATATATGATATCTACATATTAAAAAAATCATAGCTAAGGCCCAAAAAAAACAAAAGTTCATGTGTGGTCCAGATTTTTTTTTGGTGATTTTTGGGGGGGTCTTGAGATAAGAATGATAAACCTCTAAACTGAAAGCTTTGAGAGGTTCATTGCCTCATTTTTGCCTGAGGGCTAAAAAACAGAATGTTGGTGTGTTGTTCTTTCTTTGTGGCTGATTTTGCTCGTCGATCGGCCCACAAACCCGAAAAGCTGTTGAATTTTTAAAAAAAAACTTCAATTTTATGGTCCCCAAAATCACGTCAAAAACAAATGATGCTGGCTGGTCAACCCCCCCCCAAACAACGGCTTAATAAGGCCTTATTAAGGGCAGCCAACGGTTAACAATCCCTTAACAAGGCCTCAATTGGGGCGGGTGTAGGTTAACTAGCCATGAAATAACTATCAGTTTGTAGAAACTTCCAGGTGAGCGCTTTACGATTGAAGTTCCACTAAGGTTATTTTGGGGGAAGAGAAGTTCCGACCCGTCATTTTTGAAGGTGGCTTTTAGGTGGGAAAAATCCTGGACTGAAGCAGATTGTTGGTTGACAAGTGGTCAAGGTCATGAATAGACCTAGTTGGTGGTTTCAATCAACCCATTTGAAAAATATGCTCGTCAAATTGGATCATCTCCCCAGGGATCGGGGTGAAAATTCCAAAAATGTTTGAGTTGCCACCACCTAGAGACAACTGCTCGGACAATTTTCTTTGAAATCACCAGTGGAAATATATTCCTTGGGCAAGAGATTGTTCCAAAGGACTGAACCTTAAGACATTGAGAAGCTTTTGGGGGGGTTGAACATCAACCCAAAAAGGGGCTGAAAAAATGGATGATCCATTTGCTTGCTGCAGAAAATACCCTTCCCCAGGTCATAGTTCTATGATGGAACCCATGTTTATACCTGGAACCCTTTTTGTTCCCTACTTTGCGGCTCTGACCCTCCAAAACAAGGTCCAAGGACCCATCAAAACAAGTGTCATGAGTGAAGTTACGTAGCTTCCAGGTACAGAATATGTGTATATTTTGGATCCTGCCCAAATGCTGAGACAGTGGATAGCGAAGGATAATTAAAAAGTCCCTTGGCAAAAGAATGATTTGATTCTTTTTCCCACTGTGAACCAAGGTTGAACGGCACGGCCCAACATATTATGCATAAACTCACAATATTACAACAATGGACCCCCTACCCTCCCGAAGTTTAACATAGCCCCTGAAAAGTTGCCTTCCCAATAGGAAAGTAGTCTTCCAACCATCTTTTTTCAGGGGCTATGTTAAACTTCCAGGGGGTAACTGTTGCAAGTAGATGTATCCCTACACCAACGTACAACTGAGTTTAAGTAGGGTTTACTGCTATTCTATCACATTTACAACTAGGGGGGCACCTTACTGTATCGATACTAAAAAAACACACAACATCCATGGGACGATTGTATATATACCTACATTGATCCCATCAAAATCAACTCATTTGTAGGTAAATAAGTAAATACACCAGTCACGTGGATCAATCCTATGGAATATTTTTATTATACAGTCACTGTTGATGGTTCGGAAATCCCCAAACAACCACCCGTTATCTATGAAATCGTATAAAAAATGGGGAAAAAATGCATATCAACTGGTGCAACCGCCGGATTCCTGAACCATCAACACTACTACGTAGTACTAGTTGGTGGTTTCAACCCATTTGAAAAATATCAGTCAAAGCGGAAATCTTCCCCAAGTAGGGGTCAAAATCATCAAAAAAAATGAAACCAACACCTAGGAAGGAATTTTCCCCAACAACAAAACAGAAGCAAACGCGGTGCAGAGTACTTCGTCTCCCACCAAAGAATGTCTCACTTTGACGGGTTGGCACCTTCAATGCGCAGTGCGATCCGCGCGATCCCGATCTGAATGCACCATTTCTCCTGGTTGCGAGGTTCATGTCGGCTGAATTTTTTTTGGGGGGGGTTGGTTTGACGGTTTTAACCGCCACCCCACCTTTTTGCCGCGAAATAAAACGAGGGTGCTTCAAACCTCCACTCGAAGATGACGGGATGTATACATTGCTCCAAATTGAGAATCATCCCGAATACTTGGTCCAAAAGGATGGTGCAGTTGGTGGTTTTTGACGAATCTCTTCCCCAAGACTGTGTTTTGTGTAAGAAATTCAACCAACAATTCTAAAAAAGAATTCAGAATCATGTTAATATAAACCTCATTTAAAAAAAACATGTTTGGGAAGACATCAACTTCATAACACATTTCACTTTGCTTTTTCACCTTCTGTTGTTTTTGCTGGTTTTTTTGATGTTTTCATATTCTTCACCTTTTGGTTTTTTCGGTACCTTTCAAAATGGAACTCCTCCGGATTTCGCGACCTGAGTTTCCCACCTCCATCTGACCCTCACGGTCCCATCACCATCTTGGCAAAAGGTCAAACCTGCAGGTTTTAAGTCCAGTCCACTTGGAGTCGATGGGCTCCCCAGGGGTTTCCAAGCCTTCCAAAAATGGCCGTTTCACTTCCATGGGGGGTGGATGATCCCCATTTCTACTTATGAGTCCTGGGTTCTGGGTTGGAACTTCCAAGTCTCGGGCTTGGATGTTTATTTTTCATCAAACAAGTTTGGTGGGTTTCCAGTGGGAATGGACACAGTTACCTACATTTTACCACTAAATGTAGGTAAATATACCATATGTCCGGCCAGATTTGGCATAATATTTCACCAACCTAGCTAAGTTTCCATGAACTAAGGGGGATGATCCCTTACAAAAAAACACCACCATTTGGGGTGAAAACATCACGCGTGTTTTAGGTCGCGAGCTAATTTGACCAGATACATTTGGACCACATCCTCGAGCAGTTTCACCCATACCCAAAAAAAACGAGGTGGTGGGCGGTGTGTTTTTTTCGACAACGCCGATGGGGAGAACTGTGAGGATCTACTTATTTAACAAGCAACCCCTCAAAGTATACCACACAGATTGTGAAAGTCCACTTGGGGTCTGGTTGGATATATACCCACATCTATCAAGTAGGAGGCCTAAACAGCTATAGAAGTAGCCCTGGCTTTCTGCATGACCAGCCCACTCAAGGGACTCAAAAAGAGACTCTAAGGCCAATAGGTACGGCAGGAGAAACGTGCAAAACATTCCAGCGTTACTAAAAAATTGATTCGCACATGAAAACAAGTTATTACACGGTTCTTTCTTGCTGGGGACTATAAGTATATCTATATATGCATATACATATGTATATATATAATATACATAGAACTACAGATATATGTATATAGATACGTCACTGGGCAAGGGCATTGTTTTGGATTTTCGACTTCGGGGTTGCTAAAACTCTTGGACAAGAGAGGTGTGTCATCATTTGCAACAACACCTTTCTGCCGAGGTCTTGATGGTTTTGCACACACCCCAAAACAACAACACTGCAAACCAACCGCCTTGAAAGGCAAGCCAAAGAAAGATCAAGATCTGAAACGCGCCACCTGCCAAGAGCATGGGATCTCGCGGCTTGTTGTTTGCTTGATTCATGGTTAGGGATCCTTATAATAAAGAATCCTGGTGAATTCATGGTTTGGGAAATCAAAAACCAATGAATAACAAAACAAGGTTTTTCTTATTTTCAGGGACAAATAAATGCTGTTTTAAAGGAGTTCCTGGATTTCCCCCTGTTTTTTCTGGGGAGGAAAAAATCCTCCCTAAGTGTTCACGGAATCCACCACCTGCCACCGATTTACCCCGCGAAAAAACTTGCACCTCGAAAAAGCCATCGAGATCTCGATCGGTGAACCGAACGGTTCAAAGGCCGTGCGGAGATCATGGCTGTTGGTTTCGCGGATCGCGAAGTAGATCGGCGATGTGAAGTTCTCTTCATGGGCTTTTGTGGGGACCGTTTGGGGATCGGGATCGGTGCCTTGGAATTTTCTTGATGGATGCTTTTCCTGCCATGGCTTGGGGCACAAAACCCAAAACAAAAAAGTCAACTACACTTCGGTTGAGGAACGAAGTTTCGAATCTATAGAAACAAGGTATGCATTGTAGAAGGAATCAAGAATCAGGGATATCTGTTTCCATATTCTAAGCAAATATGACCAGCACCTATGGAAGCCGTTTTTTTGCAAACCTCCCAATTCGGATTTTAGTCACATTTTCGCAACGGCGGTTGCCAACCTTGACATGACATTCCATGAAATCCAGAATGGGTAGTGACAGGATCCTTACAATGGCTTCATTCATTCGGATTTTGTGGGAAACCTGTTTGTACCCTACGTTCCAAGATAGGGTCTCTTTTTTGTTGGAAAAGTTTTTTTTCTAAACCGATGAATCTTCGTGACGTCACATCCTCAAAATGGGCTTGGAGCAGTGTTACTTCTGACTGCCTTTCGCGAAAGGCTGGTTCCGTCTTGGAAGGCTAAGCAGCTAAAATCAATCTTAGATTCCTCAGACTGGTCAATGGTTGTTACAGCCCTGAAAATTAACATGAAACCTAAAAATGAAGGTCTGGAAGATGATTGTCCTTTTCAAAACAGGCGATTTTCAGTTTCCAGCCGTCAATTTTCCAGGGTGTAAACAGTCAAATCTGCATCTTCCTGTCAGAATAGTGAAAATACACCATGGCAGAAACTAGAAAAGAAAATCAGAAAATCACTATATATATATATATATATCATGTTTTTTTTGACATCTCCTTGTGCAACTGGAGCCCCAAGGCTGACGAAGCTCTAAAATAGGGATCCGGGTGCCTCCCGTTTTGTAAATCTGAGACCCCCAATAAAAGACCTCCCTGGAAAACATAGGAATCCGTGCCCATTTTTTTAGGCAACGAAAGGATTGCAGGTTTTGGGGGCCCCTCAAGTTGATGGAAATGAACGAACAGCAACGGCTGTTTTCCAGGTCCGAAAAAAAAAAAAACTGGAAGGGTCTTACTCCCCTGAAAACCAACGGCTATCCCCTGAAAATCAGTGGATGTGGAAGATGATTTCATTTCCTTTCAAATGGTTCCCCTTTTTTTCGGGGTGGGGGGGGTGGCATTTCTTCATTTTTCGGGTGGTTGGGGTTGGGGGGCTAAGCTTAAAAGGTGTTGGGCTTGAAAAATGGGGCGTTGGGCCTTTCAGGGTTGTTTGGAAACCTCAAAAAAGATGCCATCTTGGAAAAGGAAGCAAAACAAAATCTCCAGGTGAAAATCTGTTCGAAGATGGAGAAAAATGTCCTCCAAAATGAGTCGGGCAGAA
The DNA here is from genome assembly GCA_000507305.1 of Breviolum minutum Mf 1.05b.01. NCBI lineage: Eukaryota > Dinophyceae > Suessiales > Symbiodiniaceae > Breviolum > Breviolum minutum. The sequence continues at coordinate 52,633 of DF240242.1, forward strand.
TTCCCTTCATGCAACACACTAAACTCAACAACTCTTACTTCTGATCAACAAGTCATTTGCAACATGAATTACATGGATAATAACTCTAAATCAACAAATCATCGGGGTCTTTAAACCTGCGTCTCCTTGCACCGGACCGAAAGAGGCTTCGACATCTTGTTGGTTGTTTCCGGACCAAACTAACCAACCAACCAACACCCGTTAGGCGGCGTTTTTTTTCCCTTTTGCTGCACGCAGCTGAAATTTTCAGGGTGAAAAGTGGATCGCAGTGCTTTGGGTCCATAGGATATTGGAGAAGTTACCAAGTTTGGTCCTTCATGGCTAGTCAACTCGGGGGGTACGTCAGGGGGGGTAGGTTGATTAGCCATAATTGGGACAGTAGGAAGTACACTCCCTGAAAGAAAAACTACCCTCCCTAAAACTAACATGGCCCCTGAAAATGGATGGTTGGAATACTAGTTTCCCTTTGGGAAGGCCCATTTTCAGGTGCTATGTTAGTTTCAGGAGGGTAACCCTTTAAAGCCCCTGAAAATAGGCCGTTTTGGCCCATTTTAGGAAATTTCATCTGAACTGTTGGAATATTCATCTGCTTCAACTCGCTGTTAGATCGTTTCAGGGAAAACCGGGGTGATCGCTGAAAAAGCTGTGAGCTCTTCGCACCTTAGAACAGTTATTTTTGGTAAAAATTATGTTTTGGACTCGCGCCAAATTTCAGTCTCTGCAGAAGGACAACAACCAAAAACAGATATGGATGATAACAGCAAGTCCACATGACCCAACGAAATGTCCCTTTCCAAAAAACTCTTCAACTCAAAAGGGGGTGGTCTTTTTTGAGAACCCAAGCACTGCAGGGTACCATCAGCTGGAGAGAAGCTCATCTCCATACATCTCCGTTGATTCATCTGCCCCATATGCGCACATGGGAATCATCACGACCGTCACAGTCTGAAGAGGCTGCAATTTTGGGGCCCAAAACATCCGAAATCCGACATCCACCGTTGATGTTTCAGATATATCCGCTATTTTTAAAATAAAAAACACCATGGGATATACAATCCAGTAACTAACATGGCTGGAAAATGGACCATGAATGAAGATGTATTTCCCAATCAGAAAAAGGAAACATGTCCATTGCCATCTTAGTTTCGGAAATGTATTTTTCAATAAAGACTGATAACGATAACTATAGGGAAAAGGGTGGCAAACTGCCTTCCTACTAGTTGACCCCTTCAGATTTTGTTTAACCTGATTTTTTTGGAAGGTTCTTCAGGCTGAACACCAAGTTCATCATCCCCTCATTGAGGTGGGGGGGGAGCAATGGAATGCTTTTAGACTCTAGGAGTTCATCAGATTCCAGGCTCCTAAAAAAAACATCGCTCAAAAAAACAGTTCATGTTCAAAATCATCGAATTGTCTCATCACTGCTGATTGTATAAAAAGAGATTCTTGTGTTTTACCTTTTTGGGAATGGTTTTTCATGAATCGCCAACACCAAAAATAGGAAGGAAAAAAAAACAAGTGTTTTGTGGGGGGGTCCGGTGGGATGAATGGTCAACTAACTTTTTCTTTGAGGCCCCCAGGATTCGAGAATTTGAGGATATTTGTTTGGTTTTGGTTGCTTTAAAGCTTCCGCCATTGGGAGATCAAAGATCACCGATCACGGACAAAAAATGTTGTAGAACCGCAAACGTGGTATGGAAATCAAGGACATGCTGCCTTGGATTTCTTCGTATGACTACGGTTTTACACAAATTAATGTCTAATTTCAAATTTCCATCAACTTTACTGATTAACAATTTTCCACCTACTTCACCTACGACAGCGGCACTTTCCGATCTTCTCTAGGTGACAAGTTTGAGAAAATGCATATCCGCAATGTGAAAGACTCACACGTTTGACTCTTGTTTTTACAACCCATCCGTCGTTGATGTTTCGTGAAAAATTTTGCAGCATTGCAAAAAATATAACTATTAATAAAATCCAAATCCAAAACGATGTTTTGGAGAGGAGAAAATTCACTTCCCCAACTAAAACGGCACGGCTTCGACATGGGATGCTCTTCTTGTTGCACCTCTACCGACCCAGACCGATGGAAGTCTCAGGGTATTTTTTTGCGTCACAAAACAAACCGACCAAACGACGCGTTTTGTGGGGGAAGAATCCGAAGAAATCAGAAAACCCGTGGTTTTTTACGGTTTCGAAGATGGTACAGGAAGCGAAAAATCCTGAAAACTACAAATAAAGTCCAGGGGTGTTTTTGTTGGGGGGGATTTTGCCAAAAGTCAAATCTATAACAAACTTTGCCGTCAATTTTTCCCGATTTTGGTAACCATGTGGGCAAATTACCTAGTTGGTGGTTTCAACCCATTTGAAAAATATTCGTCAAGTTGGATCATTTCCCCAGGTAGGGGTAAACAGGTATAAACATAAAAAATATTTGAAACCAGCACCTACAATAAGAGTAGGGGTCGACCCAACAACCAAAATGTGACTTCGGGGTCACAAAAAGAAACCATTCAAAAAAATAAGGGGCACAAAATCGCAGAGTTGCCAGGGTTTATAGATGACATGGTGAGACCTGTTTTTTCGACTTCCGTCCGGGTTTCCGGGGGGGCGGTGTGTCCCCGACTTCCCCGGTGGCCATTTTGCCACTTACCGGGAGCAAGCCAGAAACGTCACCCCCCCACCGTTCCGCGACGACGTCGGGTCACGTCACGGAGTGCCAAAAAAGGCCGACGATCTTCGGCAAAACGTCCCCCCCGCCTTTGCAGGTGGTGCCGAATGGTGCTACTTGGACATGTGGATCTCAACAAGGGGAGTAGAAGGGGTTGCACCAAAAAATCTATGACAGAAAGAGATTTCGAGGTCAGTCATGTGCCGACTTCGGAAAAAAGTCAACCGGGGAGAAGTGCGCCACTGTCCAAAAGGTGTGAAACACGAATCTTGGCTACTAGACCCAGGCACCGTTTCCAGGAAGTTCTGTACACCAAAAGGCTGTACACCGAAAAAGGTCCAAGACAAAGAAAAAATCGAGTCGCAAAAATTATCTTTGAGACCGTGTAAATGCTAGAATTTCTTTCAAGAGAGATTGGAAAGTTGTGATGGATTTGCATGAAAATTTCATCACTTCCTCTTCCAAACCGCGGTTTGGACGAATGCCGAAGGCCGGCGCCGAATCCCTGAATTCAATGCTTGGCGATGTCGTTTCGCAGTGAATGCTTGGCATGATTTTATGAAACAATTTCAGCCCCTGTCATTGGAAAGGCTATTTACAAAAAAACAACAGTTGGGTCAAGGGTGGTTTTTTGGGTCAAGATCTGGAGTTCTTCAAATTTATGTTTTGGGTGGGTACGTTTCCTCACTTTTCGGAGTTTTTTGTGTGAACAATTCACTTCAATGATGAATCTCACTGCAATTTTTTAAAAAAAATTGGGCAAGTACACCTGATCATTCCAAGAGCTCTAAACCACTGAGATTTAACATGTATAAAGATATACCAATACTGATGGTTTGGAAAATGTATCTCCTTTCAAACATGGCTATTTTGGGTATCAATTCGTTGAGTTCCAGGGGGGTGTTACGGGGGTACCCCCTTCAAAAAAACACCAAAGGTGTGTCTTCTTTCTGGCTCAAGAATATGAGATCTCATACGTTTTTCCTGCCATGCAATCATCTAATAGAACAACTCGCACGACAAATTGTCAATTTTCCTGCAAATTTGTAAAAATCACCATTTTTCCTGGTAAATCCCCAATTTGTTCCTGTAAATCCCCATTTTTCCTAGCTCCAAAAAATGCCATCGCCAAGTTTTTTTAGGCCGAACAAATCTTCAAGGCCAGTGTTGTTTCTTGCCAGGTCGTGGGGGGGTCCACAACGAACCAATGGCAAGCCTCGCGTTTTCAGGTCGAACACCTTTCTAGTGTCCTCCATTTTGTGTTCTTTTTGTTTCCGGGTCTTTTTCCACCGTGGTGGTGGTGGTGTTTTGTTTTTGTTTCTGTTTTTTGCGAAAAAAAAACGATGGGCTTTCAAGTTTGTGGCTGTTTCTTGCTCTCTTGGGAAGCCAAAAAACGCGATATTTAAAAAGAAAAACAACAACCCACACACACCACCACCCCGAACACCCGAAAACCCGAGTGGATTTTTTTTGTTTTTGCCGTTGGATTTTTTTTTGGCGAATATCAGGCTCTCAGGCTCCGCTTCAGGAGGATCTGACTGACCCACCTGGAGAGTCGCGGAAATCCGAAAAACGCGGCCTCCGTGGGGAACTACCTTACCTGACAACTAACATGACGAAAATGCTAGGAAATCAGGATGAGTCAATGTATTTCCTTGTGAAAAATGGGGATGTTCCAATCTCATCTTAGTTTTCAGGCATGTAAACAGTTCAATCTTCCAATCATTGATTTTCAGGCTGCAAGCTTGCAGGTAAGGTTTCCCCGGAAACAAAAGGTAGTATGTCTCTGTGAATACGTGAACTTCAAACCCCAAAAAATCTAACTCCTCAAACTCTAAACAACCCTGTTTCAAATGGGTGGAAATGATGAAGCACCCATTTTTCGTTCCGTGATGATCTGGTTCGTCATCCAACTGGATGATAGCCACCCCATCTTTTTTAAGTCGTGGATGTTTCAGGTTCCAGGTCTTAGACTATCTGGTGCCCTAAACATCCATTTGTTTAATGGTTGTTTCAGTTGGACAATGATTCGAAATCTTCACTTTAAAAATGCTTGTTTCACCATTTCCAATAATGAACAAATCATTTGTTGTTTTGGGGTTTCCAGGTATCAGTTGTATCACTTAAATATATAGAAAAAAATAAGCGGCCTGTAGAACCTGATCATCTCCCAATCTTTTCATTTGACCCACGAAGAAACTTCCGAAAAAAAAAAAAAAAAAAGTTCGACAAAAGGTTCTTTCCACGAAAATTACAACACACCCCTAGAGCACACCCCAGGCAATCCCCGTAGCCAACTATGAAAGGAATCCCTTTATAGCCTGTTGGTAAAGGTTTAGGGGTGTGTTTCAAAGGTGTGTTGAAATAACCTTTGATTCTTCCAGGTGAACTTGCTAGGATCGACTAAGTGACCTTTTCAGGGCCGAAAAAACATGACCTGCAGCAACAAAAGCAACAGCAACGAAACCCTGATCATGACATTTCATTATTCTGATGAGTTCATGACCGGATCCTTATTTCATGGCTTATGAAATAATCCCCATATACCCGGGGTAGGAAACGTCATCCCCTATATACTACGTAAATCACCAGGGTGTTGATCACCGCTCATTTTGGGAATCAAAAAGGTCACGGATTGAAGCTGATAGAACCGAATTGGCTGAATTGTGGCCCGAGGTGAAAAAGGGATCCATCTTTCCAGTGGGAAAAATGGTCACATCCAAAGAGAATCGTTCCCTTTCGGAATCTCCGGACCTGTCTCCGGACCCCGAAAAAAAACCTGAGGAATCTAGGAGCTCGAGCAAGCAACTTACGACTTAGGGGTTCCCGTTGGTAAGCCGGTCCCACGAAAGCCATCGTTGATGGGTCCACATCCAAATGTTTTTGCGTTGTTTCCTCCCAAAAAAAGGTCAGTTTGTGCGGGTGATGTTGAAATAAATAGTACATGGTACCCCACATTGAGGGATCTTTGTTTAAAAAACGTCTATTTTAAAGGCCCCCCCTTGAAAAAACCTATGCGTTCCCATTTGGAGTTTTGCCAATATTTTGGATAAATCCACCTACAGCATCCTACAGCATTAAACAACTTGGGAAAATTCTGCTGCATCTGCGGATATCTAATTAAATTATATACCAGTCCTATTTGCGTATAGCCGACCTTTCAAGAATTTCCACTTTGCATCATAAATCAGCAAGCAAACAACAATCTTCAACAGGGCGTGAATGTTTCAATCTCATGGGCTCTGCGATATGGTGCGTGAGAAAACGTGAGGGATTGAATCACCTGGTGTGGGTGTGTGTTTCTTGTTTTGTCTTTCTTTCAGACTTAGAATACACTTATGACTTCTAATAATTCTAAATCATTCGCAAATTTGACCATCAACTGCGGCTCGCTTTTTTCTTAGGCCACCGGACGCCAAATATGATTTTTCAGCGTGCAGGAAAAAAAAGACTTCGAGCCATTGTTGCCTCGGGGACGGCTGCGAAGTGCTGAACAACGGATGGGTGGTAATGCCTGGTCGGCCCGGAACCCTGGTGGGACCTTGGGATTTTTTGGGTGGATTCCCTTAAAGAAAAGGGATACGTTAGGAAAGGGTCAATCCAATTCGAATCGTAAACCACCAACTTATCATTAGTTGATTTGCGATCGGAAAATAGAAAATTGAAAGAAACATGAGATCCAACCAAAAATAGAGGGTTGGTTCGTGATGGAATTAGCATTTGTGGAACACAGCCTATATGGTAGGCCCATGTTCCTGTAACCCTTTGATGACCTCTGTTTTGATTGGAGTGAAAGGACCTTCTTCTTGGATGGTTTTTCACCCCAAAATAGAGGACATTCACAACTTCCATGTTGTGGGTATCCAAAGATTTTTTTGTTGCTGGTTGGTACTCAAGCCCCCTTACCTTGTTGCTGATTTCTTGCGAAAAATTGAGCAAAAAAAAGGAAATTTTCTGTTAGATTCGAATCTATTGCTGACTTGCTCATCATCATGGGAATCTACGGGCACCCCCCCCCCCCAGCCACCTCCCGCCGTAGAGATAAGGCATTATTAGCGGTACATTAACCACCATGATCCCATAAGAATCAATGAAAAAGGGGTTATTTCCTGGAGGGACCCTCCGGTAAACTAACACATCGCCATGGAAATTCCCCGACTCTTTCATGGTAAATATCATCAAAATGATGGATGCTTCATGGCTATGTTAGTTTATAGGAGTGTAAATTCAATTGGATATCACTGATCTTTCGAGAAAGGTCCAAAAGTATCCACAAATTTGGATGAAAATGTTGAAGGTATTTTTGCTACGACCATGTCAGGTGAAAATGCAAGAAAAATCGGTACAGGTTTCGTTCTGGGGAAAACTCAATCGCAATCGCCATCAAACCAAGTGGGCCGCAAGAGTTTAGGGTGTTTTACCAATAGATGCAGTTTTGAGATGTTAGCTCTTTTGGTCCTTTGGTTGAAACAAAAAAAAAGGGGGCCCGCATCTTCAGAAAAAGCAGGGATTCCCACATCAAGTATGGTATGGGCCCAAACATCTTCGGGGAAAAAAAAACTTGGAGACATTCAAATGGGCGTTTCGAGCCGATCGCTATAAATGGAGTTCTGGGGCCTCTATAAACGGCCTTGACAAATAGGAAATTCAATTTGTAAATGGATATGACCACTACCTTTGGACCCCAAAAGCATGAAAAATGAAGGTTTTAAGCCCTCAAAGTATGGGTGAAGTAACCCCCTAAAAATGAAGGAAGCATAGCTTCCCATGATATAAATGATGTAGTTATTTCACCCTACTTGTAACTGGTTTTTGGGCCCACAAAATGACCAACTCTTTTCGGGCTAGGCTTCGTGCCCGAAAATCCAGTAACTAACCTTAGCACCGCTGGATCTCGATGTTTGACAAAAATCAAGGGCACCAAACACCACAACCCCTACTATCTACATGAAAACCATAAAAAGTCAACCATTCATGTAGGTAAATATATAATCGTCCCATGGATCCTATATGGGTAAAAGCACAACACACACACACATTTAATAATTGGTGGTTTTTCCCCACCCATCTGAAAAATATACCCCTCAATTCGGATCATTTCCCCAAATAGTCATGAAAATAAAAAATAGTTTGAAGTTTCACCTAGTTTAGGTCTACAGAATTTTGCCCGTGAATCTTTTTACCATCCCAGTAATGAAAGTATTGTCTTTTCAGAGTTGAGTTAAGAACAAAATTGAATCTCCTCTATTTTCTTGGGCAAAAAAAAGAAGAATTCTTTCAACAAGGTGCACACAATTCCATCGTTAAGGGTCAAAATTTGAAGAGTCAAAAGGTGAATTATTGAGATCTACAGTTAGACTTCAGCCATGAATATGACAATCTGCAACAAGATAACACCCGCAACAGGTTCAAATTTAGTGCTTGGAGGTCTTACCAAACGAGTCAAAGTCTCACATGAAATGGAATCTGAGTCACAAACCAGGTGTGGAAGTGCAGGTGCTAAAATATTCTAAACTACCTGTTTCACCTTAAATCAACTAAAGGTTCAAATGATAGCGCTACAAAAATCATCATCATAATCATAATTATAATATAATTAGATGTGGACCGCAGAAATTTAACATAGGTACCAAAAATGATGGCTTTTGGAAAGTGTATCTGCGGCTTGAAAATATGGCTATTTTCTTAGTTTATTTCTCGAAAACTAACATGGAACCCCACAAAGGACCCCGGGAAGAGGAGATTCCTTTAGGGGAACCATGATTTTCAGGTTCCGTTAGTTTTCAAGGGAGTAAACGATATGAAAAAACCTTCAACTTTTTCATCATCGAAATTCCTAGCATTTCACCTGTTGTAATTAACACAACCGAGTATCCCATACCATTCATACATGCTGGGTGGGATCCTTGATTATGGGATCGTTGAAATTTCATGTCTTTAGGCATAATCCCTCATAAAACTGGATAGTTTTTCGACCCCAAATTTGTGCATCCAACCCAGAAAAGTAACGCGTATGGAAGACTTCCATCTCCTTGGATATCTGATATCTGATCAATCTCCTGTTACAACATACAATAATAAGCCAGGTTTTAAAAAGTAAAAAGACCTGAGCCTGTCACATGTATAATTATGCTGTGTATGTACGTATATACCTGGAACCTGTGAATGTCCTCTACCAAAACAAGGGTCATCAAAGGGTTCCAGGTATTGTATACCCTGGAAGTCAACCACCATTCTTTAAAATGGTGGTTCCTTTTGGATGATGACAAACCATTACTATAAAAAATGGTGAAGCTCGTATATACCAACCTATAAAAAAAATGGTGGCTTACCAAGGACTTCCAGGGTATATATTTGTAGAGTAAGATCCTCCGACGGAGACCCAACCTGGTTCCAATGCTCGGTCACATTTCGGAACCGCTCATACACCTGGCTTCCAGAAAAATCGTGCTCCCAACGGGGTTGGTAGGGAAGCAGAATCATCCTGGAGAAGACCGGGAAAAGACCATGGAAAAACCTTGGAAAAACCCGTAGGAATCCGGGTATCATTTTTTTGAGGTAACTGGATTAGTCTGGATTGTTTTGGGGGTTTCAAGTTCATGGAAATTAACAGCTACAGTATATGTTTTCCAGGTAGTTGTTTAATTCTTTTCTGCCACACCATGTTTTCGAAAAAATATGCGACGAATCGTCAAACTAGCACAGTTTTCAGAGAGCATCAGGGTTTAAAAATCCAAAAAAAAAAAAGGAGCATCTTTGAAGTTTCACCACCCTAAATGGTGGTTTCTAGCCCAGTTCCGAAGGACTTTTTTAAATCAGCAAGAACGGGACTCTTAAAAAACCCCACTGAAGTGTCTGAGACATACGTTTATAAACCAAGGCGAAACAAAAAACCTTGCCCATCCGCCCCGGTGGATGCCCCCCCGAGTTCCTGAGTTCTGGGATGTAACCAGTTAGGGGGGTAAGGATAACCTGTTGAAGTACCCTCGCACAAACGGGAAAGCCGGAACATCATCGAACTCAAAATGAGAAAACAAAAAACGTGGATATGTTGTTGGTTCACAGGAGGGTAAAACAAAATTAGATGTTAACTAGTTGGTGGTTTCAACTCGTTTGAAAAATATTAGTCAAATTTCATCATTTCCCCAGGTAGGGGTGAAAATAAAAAATATTTGAAACCACCAGCTAGTTAACCTTTTCCACACGTCCAGGACACCTTTCCCCTCTTGTTTTTAGCCCTGATTTCAGGCAGGTCATTTTTGTTGGGTCCAAGGTAGGTCATGACTTGAAGTATGATTCGGCCCAGTTTCGGTCAAATGCCGCGCCTCGTACCCGAAACAACCATTTGTTCATTGATGGAAATGGTGAAACAACCATTTTTAATGTAAATATTTGGTTCATCATCCAATTCAAACAGAAACAAACAATAAATCATCTGGTTGGTGGTTTCAACCCATCTGAATAGTCAAAATGGGAATCTTCCCCAAATAGGGGTGAAAATAAAAAACCACCTAGATCGGTTAGTAGAGCTTCCGTCCGGTTGCCTTCCAAAGTAACAACAAACAAAAAACTCGACTCAACTCGAGTCATCCCACTGAGATGTCGAACCAGGCATGATTTCGCCCTTGATCACACGCTTCCTATATACCTGGAGAAAGCTTTTGAAACAAAACAGAAAAAAAACGGCAACTCCCCAGAAAGGTATGATTTTGTTGAGACCCACTTCCGAACCAAAAAAAAGTTGTGGAAAAAACCACTTCCGCAAGTACGAGTTTGTTGGCACAGAGTTCCCGTGGGTTTTCTAAAAAGCCAAGCCGAAAGAGATGGTGCCTCTCATGTTTCTCAGCTTCTGGTGTGAAAATCGTATTCACCAAGGCTTCCAAAAACCTTAAAAAAGACGGAAAACTCCTTAGATAGATAGACCAACCCAAACTAATTTTGGTCAGTTTTGCATACCCAATCAACCTGTCTCATTTGCTTGTCATTTGGCAATGAAATTATACGCATCCAGCATTGCTCCAACAGCGCAAACATCGCAACACCTACGACGCTTTTTCTTCGCAAACCTTGGCATTCTCTGGCTGCCTCACAAGACTGGAAAGACTCATCGATCAATTCTGTGGAGGGATTTTTCTGCAGATGTTCTTCCTGTTGATGGAAAAAATCTGGCTAACCAGTTGAGGGAAAGGTAGTTGAAATACCATTATTTCATATTATTTACAGGGTTTTATTAGCACCATCCATGGTTTTCTCGCCGGATTTCTTCATAGCCGCCCAACCAACACCCGCCCTTCACCGCGCACGGTCTTTAAGCCTGGATAACCTGAGGATTTTCCAACGGAGAGTCTGATTCACCGGGGCAAAACGGTGGGCGTTTTCAGAACTTCACCGTTTTGGGGGGGCCTGCTCTCCCAGAGCCTGCTCTCCCAGAAACGGCTGCCAAATGTTGTTGGCTGTTTCTTTTTGGACCAGCTGGAAAAAAAAATCCCTGAGTTTTTTTTTTTTTTAAAAAAAAAAAAAAAAAACTCTACCTGTAGGAACACGTTACTAACAGTGCTACCTAGATATTGGTGCCTACTTCTTGGAGGGAGCCTGCAAAGGAACAAACAATGCAGCGAGGAGGTTACAACATCCCATGAAATTTGTGTGAAAACCTTTCTTTCACCCCACATGAAAGAGGATAAAATCCGGAGAGTGACCAGCAAAGTAGGTCGAATCTGTTTACAAATTTTGGGTATATGGCATCCATTGATTGCATTCCTGAAACAGCAATGCTCATGTAAAAAAAAAACTTGGCCCACCATGCCACCAGAAGTAGAGAATGGGCAAAATTGATCTTGACTGTTTGGCCAAAATGATGAAATATGAAATCAAGAAGTGATTCCTGGGGAATAAGTAGCTATTTACAAGGGAATATCTATAAATAGATAAACCTTTCAAATTGGGGATCTAGTAATCCAATGGTTTCTATTGAGTAAATTACCTAATCATTATAGATCCTTAATAGGTATATTTATCACAAGGGAATATCTATCATACTGCGGATAAAAGAAATCCAGCACCAGTTGAGGTCGGCGGCAACGGCTGTGGTCCAGGTCACACACGAAACCCACTCAACTGGGGGATGTTCACAGGTCTATCCGGGAGAAAACTCCAAAAGTTTTAAGCCAAGAAGCATGGCTGGCGAAAATCATCGTGTTCGATAGGAACCAGTATCAACTATGTAACTATATACTGGACATACACATTGACTCATTTATGTGTTGATATTTCCCAAATTAAAAACAGTCAATATTCTGGAGTTGATTAGTTTTTGATGTTTCAGAATTTACCCATCCAGTGTACCTAACATGGTTGGCTGGAAATCCACCTTTTCCACATCTACATTCATGGTAAAGTTTCCCTTTGCCTGCTATACCGGATGGAGTTTTAATTTGAAGGAAACCCATTGAATTTTGGCCATTTATAGGGCTTATATGGGGTTATAGATGTTATGGTTATAACTTATAACTTATAAACGCCATTGGCTCGAAACACCCACCTTGCACTACCACTTGGTGCCCCCCATTTTTTTTGTTGATCCAACAAGAAACTCTTGGATCCACGATCTTCCTCGAGGTAACCAACGTCTTGAGAAATTCGCACCTCGGTAACATCAATGGCTAATCAAACCTACATCCCCCGCGAAGTTCCCCCTCCCCTGAAATAAGGCCTCATTAAGGGCATATTAACCACTGGTTTCCCTTAATGAGGCCGAAAATTCAACCCTCATTTCTGGGAAAAGGGTACGTTTAGGGGATTGTAGGTTGACTAGCCAGAGACAAGTGGTGAAGTAAACAAAAAACCGTTGGACAAAAGTTCACTTTAACGTTCCAGTCAATTTTTGTGGAATCGAACAGAGGCTTCAGACTGCTCATTTCCCATTTCCCAGGATGCGAAAGATGATAATTTAGAGAACCCGGGATTTGAAATCGGGATAATTCAGGGTCTATTATCACAAGGTGATCAAACTCACTTTACTATTTTGTACAGTATATCCTAAGGTGCGAAAGTTGCGGCCAAAAAAACATCCCCCGAAAAATCTGTTGGTCAACAAAAAAGACCCAGCTTACAAGAGAACAAGAAAAAATGGGCCCCTTCAAAGTTGACGAAAAACAAAAAAGTGAAGCTTTTGCTAAGATGATTGGAGAATCTTTCGAACTTACAAAGGTACGGAAAAAGTGGGTCGGTGCTAGCAAATGGAAATGTTCATGGGTAGATCGTTGCAAGCACCAAATCAATTTTTTGATGGTATGCTTTTGTTACTCCTCCCATATAGTGGAAAATGCTGTTTCCGGAAGATGAGTGTTTTCCACTTCCATTTACCCCTCTAATTTTGTTCCGCCATATCCAAGATCAAGCCGTCCCGAATGACTAGGCCAGTTTCAAACAGCTACTTGAGGGAATGGTCACTTGGCTGTTGGTTGTGAGGGAATGAGCTCCTTTCCAGTTCTAAGGATTATGGAAATCCTCCCTGGAATCTGGTCTTGAAGATAAAAGTGGAGAGGATTCCGAATCCATCATGGAAATTGTTGGGGATTTTCCACTCACCATTGTGACGTGGACAAAAACTTTTACTGGAAAAACAACAAGGATGATGGAATCAACGTCTCCCCCCGAAAAAAGGAAAAAAAAACGAGGATCCTTTGGAAACCCCAAACAAATGCTTCAACCTTAAAAAAGCTTTGAGCTACTCCTCCAGCGGAATCTATGTGGCCTTCTGGCTGGACTTTTGTATTGGAAGATCCTTTTTTTTGACGACATGTCTCACGAAATACTCGATTCGAAAGTGCGTGAAGGTATACAAGTACATACAAAAAGCGACAAGATCCAAGAAGCATTTTGAATCATCTTCTTTTCTTTCTTCAGCAACAAAAAGAGTGCTTAACAAAAAAAACTCTCAGAGTTACAGTATATATAAGCAGCAACAACAACGACAACACTGTAGTTTCCAACACCCCAAAAATCCTTCGATATTTACTTGTGTCGTTTCAGCCAAAAAATCCGGCAGCAGCGAAGTCCACCCAAATCTGAGATGAAAGGCTGCATTCTCATCGATTTCCAGTTGCCTGCGAGCCGGCACCCGGCCGCTCAGAAAGTCGAGCCAAAGATGGGTAGTGTGCTTAGTGTTTGTCAAGTTGAAGCACCGTTTTTTGGAGGGTGATGTTTGTTGGTGTGTGATTTTCGAGGTGCTGCTATTATTGGTGATTTTCAAGGTGACTTTTTGGTGTGATCTTGACTTCTAAAAATTGCCTCATCTTTTTTTAGCGGGACTAACAAGTTTAGCAAATGCGGTGGAGGTGTGGATGATAGATGATCCTGTTTGCCCAATCAACCAATCATCCAATCGTCAAAAAAAAAGAAAGTGCCTATGAAATACTACCCTGTGATTTTGAGGATTCTGGGGTTCTTTAGCTCCTCATTTAGTTGGAAAATACATCATTCCTGGCTCCTTAGCTCCCCCAATATCACAGCCTAGAATATCTCTGGGCCAGCTTCTTCAAGCCGTCACCTTAAAAAATTCCCAAAAATTTACAGGTCACGGGACAATCCGGCCCTTCAAAAAAAGGTCACCAGGTGGGTGAAAAATTGAGCTCACTTTTGAAGAACCTGGAAGATGGCAATTCTGCGATCCTGCCCTTTTTGGGATGGTTGGTTAAGTGACCCTTTTGAATGGTTAAGTAGTTAAGTGACCTCCAACGTTTGGGGATGAAAAGGTCACGGCTTGAATCACCTGGAAGATGGCTTTTGTTTTCAAATGATTCTAAAAATTTGTACAACCCATCACCCCGGGCCCCTACGATATTGTACGGGAGAACAGCTCAAGTTTCTCATGTCCCCTACCCGCCGCAAATGCCAAAATGCCAAACTAAGCCACCAAAAAAAACAACGGAAAAAATCACCAGCCAATTTGACAACCCGAGTTTTTCTGCACAAAGGACGAAAAAGAATTCTCCAACTCAAATTGTATAAGGGCCATTGTGTTGGAGTCGGCTAAAAGTCGCTTAGTTTTTAAAAAATACCACCTTTTTGGTGACTGAGGAACCGTCTCACCAACCCAAACTTCATGCACTACTGTTGGTGGCTACAATCCTGCACCAATTGATAGCTAGTTTATCCCAGTATTTACAGGGTTTGATACATCCCAGGTGGTGCAGGAAATCTTCCATCAACAGTATTACAAGGGAAATCCCTCAAAATCACCAATAGCATCAAGTTTGGTCCCTCCAAAAATGGCTACTCCCCCGTTTTGAACCTGAAAATCACCTCTTTGAAAAGGAACATTTTGGGGGGAGTGTAGTTTAATGATCCCTGTTTTTTGACATCAAATTTCCATCAACTTGCTGTTCATTTCCATGAACTTTACCACCAAAACCTGCCACAATTGCCTTAAAAAAGGGTACCTAGTACTTTCCAATGTTTTCCAGGGAACCTACACTCCCTAAACTAGCAGTTCGCGCCTTAAAAATGAATGATTGAAAATACTAGTTTCTCTTTGGGGATGGCCTATTTCCATGAAATTCCATCCCCTACACCCCCTAAAACTAACATATTCCCTGAAAACAGGCCATCCCTTAAAGGAACATTTCGTCTTCCAATCATTGATTTTCAGGTGCTTTTCCTGGGATGGTGCTGAAACCCTACAAATAAATGGGATAAGGTATCATCATCATCCTTGGTCCTTGGTGGTTAGCCGGATTTCAGCCATCAACAGTATGTCTGTTAGGCCCTCAGAAAGCGCTGGATGTGCTCTCGCCATCCCATCCCGATGGCAATCGGCGCGCACCTTTTAAGGATTCGCCGAGCGCAAAGGAATTGATTTTCGTCAGGCCCTCAGGGAGATGTCGTTTTTTTTTTGGAATCGACCAGCGGGGAGATGTTTTCGTTTTGTGCGCGTTTTCTGGTTGGATTCCTGCATGGTTGTTGTTGATGTCGATCTTTTTTTCCCAGGTTTTCTGGGCAAAGGTCCTCAAAAAGGAAGAATTCCATTTGAGTTTATACCTGTATCACAAAAAGGATGCTTAATTTCCGATTGAAATCTGAACATGACATATCCCGTACAGGAAAAAAAACACTAGTCATTGGGTTTGGATGTTGGATGACTGATCGCATGCTTTGATACCTACAGCTATTTCTGTGTGTGTTTGCGTGTTTCATGGAGGGTAACCATTGTTTCCATGGCGATTCACCATGACAATTCGCCTTTCATTTGGAGCTCTGAATTACCCAACTCCGAAACGGGCCAAAAAACTTAAAAGGGTGGCCCCTCCAAACACTTCACCCTCCAAAACCTCCGAAAAAACGACACGAAGCTTTTGTGGAGGATTCCACCATGTTACCCAAGGCCAAACAAAGAAGCTGCAAACAAACACAGTGTTTTTTACATATTACTGTACGGTGTATGCTATCTTGCGGTCACCAGGTGAGCAGCAATGAAAACCCTTATGACATTCCATTATACTGATTGGTTTACAGGGATCCTTAAAATGGCTTATTATAAGCCCTGTATAACTGGGTAGTATAATCCCTTCTTATATACAGCTCAGGTGAGGTTTGGTAGATTTTGAAACCCATTGATTTAATTGACAAGTTTTCTATATTGGCATCCAAAAGATAGATCATTTTTGATCGTCAGATTTCTGAATCAACAACAGTATTGTCACGAAGCTGGTACACCCCCAAAGATTAACGGCTAGAACCTGAAAAATTGATGTTTTGCTTCAGATGCCTTTTCCTTTTTCAGGGGTGTATTCTCTCAGGTTCCATGTTGAATTTCACAAAGCTGTTGAAAAAATCCTGAAATGTCAGGCCCTTTCTTTGTCCTTTTTTCTGAGGGGAAGAAAAACTATTCCGAACGTAGCACCAGATCACCTGATCCAAAAATCACTAGCTGGATTGAAATCAGGGAACATTCGGATCGAGTTCTCATCATCCCCAAACTCACCAAAGGTCCTAAAAATATAAGTCACCATCACTCCCCCTCTTCCCCCCAAAAAAAACAGACATAGAAAAATAGAATGACCCCTCAAAACCCAAACCCAAACACCCCCGCCACAAACAAACAAACAAAAAATGAACAAAAACACCATCCAGCATCCACCTACCTTTCCCCAACCCTTCCTCCAAAAAAAAAAACAAACAAACAAACGAGCAAAACACCAACATCACCAAAACATCCCAACAACACAAACCCCCCAACCAACCAACCAACCAACCACACACACACACACACACACACACACACACACACACACACACACACACACACACACACACACACACACACACACACACACACACACACACACACACANCACACACACCACACACACACACACACACACACACACACACACACACACACACACACACACACACACACACACACACACACACACACACACACACACACACACACACACACCAACCAACCAACCAACCAACCTTCCCCGTGCCAAGGCACGACGCTTGGCTCCGGGGATCCGTGGTTGATGGCTGCTCTTGCCGTCCGGCCACACCTACAAGTTGAAGGGAGCGGACACACACCGTAGGAAAGGAAGTGGATGGGGATGGGTTCGGTTGGGTTGGTTTTTTGGTTGGTTGGGTGGTTGGGTTGGTGGGTTGGTTTTGTGGTTGGTTGGCTGATTGGTTTTTTGGTTGGCTTAGGTTTTCGTGTGTTTAATTCGGTGTTCTGTTTAACAAAAAAAGTGTGTTTGTTAGGTACATCAAAGAAACCAAAGGTGGGGGGTAGTTGGTAGTCTTGATTCTTGACATAATTGTCAGACACGACTCCTCCAGACTTGCTGGAGGTTTCTTTCGTTTCTTTCCTGGTTGATAAGGGATGTGCTGGCACAAACATAAGGGCAAAAACTATATATGTATATATATATATATGTATATTATCTGGCCAAATGATAACATTTCACCAATCTAAATTTCCCTGAAATAAGGGGATTTCCTACCTTTTGGGGTATATAAGGTTGTGTGAGGTCGCTCTAATTTGACCAGATATTATCTATATATTACTAGGTAAACTTCTTCACACACTTGACCCAACCTGTACGGTTCACTTTTTCGCTAAGAGGTTGCCCAGTTGCCTGGATTTCCAGATGCTTAAAGTTTTTTTGGGTGTACATTTTACAGTGGGAAAAAAAGCTGACCAACAATGAGGGCACCATGCGTTGGGTGTGGCCCGGTAACAGTGACCCCACTCAGGATTTTGTCACATGTTTTGGGTTCCGGGATCCATAGAAACCTTCAAAAATCCACTGGCATCCTGGCAAAGGCGGTCACATCATCGGTCACACGACTTCTGACCCAACGACCCTTTCGGACATTCTCAGAAATGCACCATCACCCCTTTTTTCGACTGTGCCTGGCCAGTTTGTATCAGAGTCTCCTTGGTCTCCATATTGGTCAGGATCATCATCACCACCTGGCGCTACCAAAAAGACATTGGCGGAGAACCTCCATAGAAACCAACACCCAAACAAGTTGCCACGACCAGATAACAACCAAAAAACATAAACCAAACACGCAACACAAAGGTTGCACCCAATTGGACGGCCCTAAAAAAAACACGTTTTACCAACATCAACTGGCCTTGTGGCGACTTTGTGCGAGTCGCATCTCCAAGACAAACTGCTCATGAATACTCGGAATCTATAGGAAAATGTGTCATATTCTGTGTACCTCATGAATGCACCACCCACCCAATCAGCACCACGTTTTATCCAAGTTTCGACCGGCCTCAGTGATGACTAAGATTTGTCCACCTGGCACCTGAACATCGGCTTTAGCAAAGCCAAATTGGTGAAAAATCGATCTGGATCTGCAAAGCTCATATTGGGAAAAAAAAAGCCAAGCCCAGGTGCGGTGCAAACGAAGCATTCCCAAGAAAATTCTAATAGTTGAATAGCTTATCCCTGGCAGTCCAGCCGACCAAATAAAGTGGGGATGGTCTTTGGGATGATCCTTGTAAAGAATTCGGTCCCTTGCAAGGGATCCACCCAACAAGAAGGATTCCAAAAAAAACTACCAAACTCGGCAAAGTTTGGTCGACTTGACTTGGACGACTTCCTCGTTTTTTTTTGATTCCAAGAGGCAAATTGTTCATTCGGATCATGGATGGATTTATCTCTTGGACGACTTTTTTTTCAAAGTTCTGAATTGAACCTCGATATTATTTTGGAAAAAAAACTTTGCTTCGTTCCTTTTGTGCGCTTGAGAGTGAGGTTCGGATTGATTGGGGCGGAGTGGAAAAATTTCGTTTGACCGCGAAACCGGCCAGGCTGCTGCTATTGAAATCTGCTTGGACCCTGCTTGATTCAGCGTTATTTTCAAACCGAACCGGACTATAGTATATTTCAAGATATTCCATAAGACAAATTGATTGCATGATAAACCCCAATCACAGCTTCAAAAAGCCAAAATACCTTGGAAAAAGGAGAAAACATCTACAAATCACGAATGTGTTACGGTTCCAGTCCCCCTTAGTTCTTTGGTAGGGGGGTTCTCTAAAAGAAACACCTTCAAACCCACCGAAAAACACCACCACGACAACCCAAAACCACAAACCCCCACAACCCGCCTGAAGGAGTCTCGTTTCACCTTTGATCAATTCAGAGCTGAATTCCTTCAAGGACCTCGGGTGCGTTTCAGGGTTTTCGGTGGAACCCTTCGTTGTTGTTTCGGGTGGACATATTTTTTTGGGCTTGGTCAACAAGACGTTTGGGGGGTGGTTTTCAGCAGGTTGAGGTTGGGTTGAATTTTACAAAAATCTCCAATATGATGTACAGTACTCTTCAGATTTTTGACTTTGACTAAAATACCTGGAAACCTCTGAGATGTTCGGGGTTCTTCATTTTTGGGGGGAACGTGAACGTACCAAGGAAAAAACCTCCCACAATGTTGTATCGGTCCAAAAACCTCACATGGTTCAAATAATGGTCAAAGTTTTTTTGGAGGTGCTCAGGTGCTGGGAAAATGACCTCTATTTTTGAAAGTTGGGGCCCCCCAAATAAGGCCGAAATTCCAATCAAAACAAGGGTCATTTGGGTTCTAGTTCTAGGTGTGTATACAACCCCTGAAATTCAACATGGATACCTGGATACCCAAAATCACCATATTTTATCGGAGCCGATAAGAGTGAAATGAAGCAACAAAAGTCTAGATTGAAAATGCTACAAAAAGATTGAGATTTTTAGGTAGACTGTTCCAAGGAATGAGATATCATATATGTATATACTACATATACCTTGGGTGTGGCCCCCTCCCAGTAACATGGACCACCAAGATGTTTTGCATATTCAGTTGGGGATTCCTATGAGCCTTGATTTGTCACTGTTACTCGGAGGCGGCCACACCCAATATATGATTATATAACCGATAGTAGACCACTAAGTTCTACAAACCTCCCAAGTTTTACCCTCCCTGAAACTAACATAGCACCTGAAAATGGGGCCATCCCAAAAGGAAACGATCGTATTCCAACCATCCATTTTCAGGTGCGAGCTGTTAGTTTACTGGAGTGTACCATGGTCTAAAATCGGGTTTACCAAAAATCGAGGCACAATGATGTTGGGGTAGGAAAAATGTTTTTTCTCCATACTTCCCTTTGTAGATACAGACCGACCAGATCTGCCGTATATCAAATTTGCACACTTGAAAAACAACCAGCAAAACACTCATCTTCCAGCCCCTGAATTTTTTCACGGGTGCTATGTTCGTTCTAGGGACTGTGTTTTCGGTAAAACGAACATGGCAACAGAAAGTGGACCTTTTTGAAGATGTATCTCCTATTGAAAATGGGTGATTTCAATTGCCATTTTAGTTCACCAGAGGGTAACCATCAATGAAATGGTACATTGGTGGTTTGGGGGCCTGGTGGTTCGGTTCTGGGAAGGATTCCCGAAAATGAAAGGGATTGGGATTCTTAGGGGTACCCGGATACGAATCCCAAACCACCGGGCCCCAAACCAACAATGAGTTGAGTACCTGGCAATTCTGCTGGTGCCCTTTTTGGGATGGTTTTTTGTGACCCTTTTGAATGGTTACGCGACCTCCAACTGGGGGATGACAAGGTCACTTTGAATCACCTGGTACCCCCTGGTAAACTAACATAGCCATGGAAAATCCCCCATGTTCAATAGGAAATACATCTTCAAAGGGTCCATTTTCCATTGCTATGTTAGACGTGAAATCAGCTGAGGTACTTGGTCCCGTTCTGTCCAAAGGGCGTGGTATCGATCCTGCGACGGGCCAAGGTTTCCGGATTTCCGTTCGGTTTTTTTCTGAATGAAGGGGTGCGGTGTTGAACCATTATCTATAGGTGGTGGTTGAACCAACCCATCTTAAAAATACCAGTCAAAAATGGATCATTCCCCCCCGGGAGGTAGGGGTATCGGGGTGTAAAGAAAAAAATATTTGAGTTGCCACCACCATGGTTGTTATATAATATAATTGCTTCAGTCAATGGTTTTCTTCCCTAAAGCTAAACAAAGGCAAACCTATGGCCTTTCACAATTCTGGCCGTTTTTAACTTCTTTCGGGTGCAGAGGGTACGGTGGGGTGTCCTTCGTCAGGTGAGCAGTGATCAAAACCCACCAGTGACATTCCATTGAATCCTGATTGGTTTATAGGGAGCCTTGTAATGGCTTACTAGTTGGTGGTTTCAACTTTGAAAAATATTAGTCAAAATGGGAATCTTCCCCATTTTAGGGGTGAAAATAAAAAATATTTGAGTTGCCACCACCTAGCTATTGATATTCCCTACGTGAACTGGGCGGTATGATCTCCCCTCTTTTTGTATACAGAAAAACAACACCCGGGGTTTTGGTAACTCAAAAAGTGAAAATGAGTCAAACCGGATGTGTCCGTGAATGTTTTTTTGGCGGGGGGGGAGGGATGTTTTTTTTGGGCCACCCTCGATGGCCCAATTAAATTGGGTGACAAAACACAAAAAGGGAAGCGTTTGACAGAAAGGTTCAACAGACAGGGAGATAGTTCTTCATTCTGGACACAAACATCGGATAAAAATGAACCCGGAAAAGAACTCTGAGACAAAAAATTCTCAACGCTGCCAAGATAAAAAAGCTTCTGGGCACAGAGTCAATCTGTCAATCTGTTGTTGTTTTCGAGAAATCACCCTCAAATTCTTGCAAGGTTTTGCTGTTCCTGAAATTCATAAAGTCACTCTCGGATTCATCCATCTTTTTTTATCAAAGAAAGGGACCAAAGAAAGGGAGGCCCAAATGGTGTTACTAACCACTACTTTTTGTAGATACACCCAATTTTTCACTGAACCATTTCTGGGAGAAAGGGTAAGTCGTCGCTCAGTCACTTGCTTGCTCTCCACAATCCGCAAGGCTGCCGCACCCATTGGTCTTCAAGTACTCCCTAAGTGCCTCAGGTTCGTCTCTTGTAACACGTTTCGGTGGGGGGTTTGTGTTGGCGACCAATTTTTGGTTCCCAAGAGAAACAAACATGACTCTGACCTTCCCAGTACTCTGAAAAAGCAAAGCACCATGGAAAATCGCTCGTCTTTTTGTGCTAAATCCCATCAAAATGCTGGATTTTCCCATGGCGATTTGTTAGTTTGGAGTGTCAAGTTTCTTTTGGGGGGTGGGAAGGAAAAAACATGAAAAAACATCTTGGTCCTGTGATTTCAAATGCTTCCGCAACCTCCAAACTTTTTGGAATAAAAAAATGTCATTTTGCCAAGAGTAACCATTCATGTAGGTACAGTAAATATGCCAGTCCCATGGTAAATATGCCAGTCCCATGCATCCTATGGGAAAGAACACTCTCGACACACAACTTTTGTTGTCATTGACCAACTTTCTTTGCAACTGCAATAAACAATAAGATTCCCAAAACCCCAGAAAATGCTCCGCAAATCTTCAAGCTAAATTCTTAGAATCTGCAAAACACAAACTTGACAAAAGATTTTTTCAGAAAAGTGGAATGCCCTCCCTGTTTTTCGCAAAAAAAAAAACATTCCCCCCCCTCCACTTGGATGTCCCAGGAAGTTAGGATCAAAGGTTAGGATCAATGGGTTATAACCCCAATTCATCCCCCATGTATAGGTAGGTGAAATAACCCCCACTGATCCTAACCATTGATCCTAACTTCCAACTGGACATCCCCCCACCTTTTGATTTTAAACCATCACCTTTTTCCCCACCGTGACAGACCACCCCCCACCTCTTCATCCAAGCCAATAGGCGCACGCACCAAGGTAGAAATCTGAAAAGTCGGCCGCCGGAAGTCACCCGGTGATTTTCTGTTAGGGATAAAATCACTCCACTTTTGTAGGGGCTTATAAATCTAGTTGGTGGTTTCAACCCATTTGAAAAGTACTAGTCAAATTGGATAATTTCCTCAAATAGGGATGAAAATAAAAAATGTTTGAAACCAGGACCTAGAAATGGGGTTATAACTCCGCGAAAAAAACTGGTTTCACCTACCTCAAGGAGAAAAAAACCATCTTCACCCTACTACAAGGTGGGTGTTTCACCCGGAAGTCACCTACGGTAGAATCAAGTAGGGTGAAATTTCACCCCTGTGAGACTCATGAAAATTTATAGGGGCCGTTGAAAAACCTCCATTTAGAACGATCGGCTGAGGAAACGCCCACCTTCTAAGGGTCGAAGCTGTCAGATGGTTTTTTCAGAGGTTTTCCCTCCCTGAACGAACAGTTCGCCCCCTGAAAATATGCCATCCCAAAAGGAAACTAGTCTTCCAACCATCCATTTTCAGAGGGTAACATCAGTTTTGGTGGCTGAAAAACCAAGTGCAATTTTGAAAAAATGGACTCAGAACAGCTACTGTGATGATTTTCTTCTTGAAATGCTTTGCTTTTTGGATTCATTTGCTGGTCGATGTTCTTCGATGTTCTTCGGTTATTGAATTTATTCGTTTAAAAAACGCGGTTACAACCAACCAAACCTAGCAAGTAAGTACTATGGCAGTAAAGCATCCCCCAAAAAAAGTCCCTTTAAACCAAGATCCAAGTGGTCTCCTACCAAAACAAAGCCAATTTGAAAGGAGCATTCTTGATTGCTAATTTTGGAGGGGGACTGTATTCAAAATGCCCCAATTGCGTTTGTAGTATACTATAACTGAATACTGAATACTGAATACAACTGATACAATTATGGCATAGTTTCATTAAACCAACGCGGTGTGGGTACTTGGGGTACCTGTGGAGAATCAAATTGGCATCCATTGCTCATTTGCTCGTCACTAAGCACAGCCAAGTGTTTTTTTCATCTCCCTCCAAACGACATCCCTGGCTGGTTGAGATTCCTCCCCCCCTTCAGCTTCTGAACCAAAAGAACCAGGATTTTCTTCACTCCATAATGGATTTTTCTGCAAAAAAAATGCTAGGCTGAACTACGAAAAACAGAAAAACGTGTGAGATGTCACAACCGATGCTTGAAATCAAGCTACGCCCGCCCCCCCCAATCATGTTCCTACCATTTCCTAGTGATGAACCCTACGTAGTTGATGGTTGAAATCCTGCACCAGTTGATAAGTAGTTTATCCCATTGTTTACGAGGTTTTATACATCCCAGGTGGTGCAGGATTTCTTCCATCAACAGTATGATTCAGAAAAGGATCAAAAAATCAATCCTCGACCAGCGTCTTCAAGGCGTGACCTTTTCATTCCCCGATCGTTGGAGATCACTTATTTTACAGCCCCTGAAAGTGTCACTTATGCGTCCCAACAAGGTCACGACTTGAAGAACCTGGCAGGCACCAGCCAATCTTTAAAAAAAACACCCTAGGAAGATTTCAACCCGGCTCCAACCTGTCCCCTAAACCTACCCTCCCTAAAAACTACTGTAAACACTTCAACTTCACCCTTGAAAACAAACAAAAAGAAAACCTCCTAAACCAGCCATCATATTTGAAAGGCCTCCGAAGCTGATCCCGATGGTTGAAAAGCTTTCTTTTTTAGTCACCCATTTTTTGAAACATATGCGCCGTCGGACCGTCAAATCGGAGCATGTTTTTCCCATAAAATTGGGGTTAGTAAAATCAACAGAATCTTTGAAGGCACCACCTAGTAGCAATCCCACAGGATCCATGTATGCTGTATGGTATCTTTACTTGTACATGCATCATCATTTATATACCATAAAAATCAACCAATCGTTTTCCATAAACCTAGTGCATCCTTGGTTGTTTTTAAATAAAGATATATAACGACCTTCCTTCCTTCGTCTTGACCCCCTTCCAAAAAAAAAAACATGGGCGCCCCGAACATGAGAGCCATGGACCTTCAACTTCACCTTTTTTTTTGGAGGGAAACCAAAGAAAGCTGTCGGAGATGATGGAGAGAGATGCCATCCCGCCATTTAGGAAGTTGGTACTTGGATGTCCGGTTGGAAGTTAGTAGATCAATGGTTAGGATCAGTTCTTTTATTTCACCTACCTATAAATGGGGGATGAATTGGGGATATAACCCATTTCCTAACCATTTGCTAGTTTGGTGGTTGAACCACCCAATTGAAAAAAAGATGCGCAAGTCAATTTGGATCATTTCTCCAAGTAGTCGGGGTGAAAATCAAAAAAAGATTTACACAACCACCAACTGTAGTAACACATCCCCTCCCGTCGTCGACACGAACTTGAGTCGATGCGGACCTCCGGCTTTTCCCGTTTGGTGGGAGATGTTCGTTTCCAAAGGGCTATAATATAAACGCTTAGAAAATAAAACAAAGATTTCCGGGTGGAACCACCCAAAAAAAAACAACATGACATAGAAAACCAAGCATGAATGAAGATGTATCTCCTATTCATAATGCGGATTTTCCAGCTAGTCCTGTTAGTTTTCAAGGTGGTAAGTAAACATTTTATCATGTTTATCAGGTTGGCCAAGGCTACTTGGTTGAGTTGAGATTTTTCTTAAGCATTCAACCAAGCTGGATCTCTCTCTGAAATAATGGAAATTCTTTCTCTGTAGAATCTACAACTCTCTCTTCAACCACAAATCATGGAGTTTGTGGAAAAAATTGGGATGTCTCCAAATCTTTGTTTCCCTGGCAAGTCTTTGTGACCTTTTTGGGATGGTTTTTTGTGACCCTTTTGAATGGTTACGTGACCTCCAACTGGGGGATGAAAAGGTCACGGCTTGAATCACCTGGTCCTTGAATTTGTTTGAGGGTGGATCTTCCACTTCTATGTAGGAGAAAGGAAATAAACTCACAAAAAATGGATCAAACTGGCATTACCATTTTTTCCATGCGGTGAAATGCAGCAAATGTGTAGCCGGTGCTTCACCTTTTTTCTGAATGCAACTGAAATTGATGCTAGTTTTACGAGAAAAAAACAGACAAAGCATCAAATGTCTCTGAAACTTAAAAATATTAAACTCAAATCCTTGCCAAACAAACAAACAAAGCCTTACCATCCCCCCCAAAAAAAAAGTCCTCAAAAAATCCAACGGGTTTGAAAGGAAACCGAATTACCAACCCAATCCGAAAATTCGAGCCTTTTTGGCTTCAGCCTCCATGTCTGTAAGCCAAGTAAAGAACTTGGTGTTGCCCTTGGCTGTCGGCGGAAATCGGCGGAAAGTCCGTGGGATAACCCTACACTCGTTTCAGTAAACTGTTACTTGTTGGTGGTTGAACCAACCCATTTGAAAAATATGAGTCAAATTGGAAATCATCCCCAAGTAGGGATGAAAATAAAAAATCTTTGAGTTGCCACCAGCTAGGTAAGTTTACTAGAGGGTGTCGGATCCCTGAAACTAGTTTCAGCAAGTTTGCATTTGAGAATAGAAAAATCCCGAGTTGAAAAAAATGGAAAAATGGGTGAAGCAGTGGGATGGTTAGTGAGAACATTTTGAAACAAAACAGGGGGTAGAAGTTTAAGAAGGTTTTTTTTTGGACTTTTGTTGTTTTTGGACATCATTTGATCTTCATCTGCTTCATTTTGCGTCAGCTGTGAAAAACACGGTCATCCATGCAAAAATGAAACACGACAAGCAGTCCACCTGGACACGAGGAAGGCAAATTGGCTTACGAGGGATGATTGGATGATCCGCCCTCAACCCTTTTCAAGCCAGGTGTTTTTTCCTACATGTTTTTTGTTGGTGGCGTGTTATGATTTGTGGTTCGGAAATTTTCCGAAGTCATCAACAGAATTAGAACATGTGGTGAAAATGTTTCAAAATGGTACAGTCGTTAAATGATCCTTTTTGGCATAGGAATATATAATAAAATATATTATATCTATATCGTAGTAATATCTCATATGCATTTGGTCATGTGTCTTGCATTCGTAACTCAGAGTTCAAGCAGGTGCGTTGTGATCATTTTGATGGAAAATTCCACTACTCTCCCTCCAAAACCCCCGGTTCAGTGTATATCTGATCATCTATTGTGACAAGCAACTCAATTTTTCCAGGGCCATCTGTTCCACTGTCTTCCACTGTTTATATACGTATAATTGTTGGAGAAAACACTAGAAACTCCTCCAAACCAAAAGTATGAATGGTGCATTTTGGAGAAGATTTCCGGAACCTCATCCCCCATGTGGATATTAATTGCTCTTTGGTTTTGGCTTCACAGAACAAAAACAAGTGCACTCCCCGTCGACCATTTCTGCCTGCGGATCTGTTGCATGCCACTGCGCCATGCCAGGCAAACCTACCTACCCAGAGAAAACGACCAGCAAAAGTCGTCCACTAGAACTCTCAATAAACTTATAGGATTCTTGAGGGGGGTGCTGATTCCCCCTAATCTTCCCTAGTGTTCTCTAAGGTTCAGTTACCCCCTCCCCCTTGAACATCCCCCCCTAAAGAACCCTACAAAACC
Source organism: Breviolum minutum Mf 1.05b.01 (assembly GCA_000507305.1). NCBI lineage: Eukaryota > Dinophyceae > Suessiales > Symbiodiniaceae > Breviolum > Breviolum minutum. Next base: position 80,173 of record DF240242.1, read on the forward strand.
TGAGCCCCAATTCCATTCCCCTTCCTTTCTGTTAGAAACATCAAAACAAACCTGTGGGCCGGATAAGAACAACAAGATGTTTCATCCCAGCCACAGGGGCAATAGATTTCTATTTTAGAAAGGTGCTTCCTACCACCGAGCTTGGGAGGAAAGAATGATAGTCAAACGAAGTTCCATCTGAAAAATCCTTTCCCAATTTCATTTTGGAAGGTGAAAATTCCGTCCCCCCAAAAAGAAGAAAGATCTAGAATCTAAACAAACCACCTGTTCTCCCCCCCACCCCCGAAATCTTGCTACTCAGCAAAATTCATCCATTCATTTTTAGGGAGCCACCTCACTGAAGTTTTTTGCTGGCTTGTGGTTGCCCTAGTCGTCGGTTTGAAGTCGGTTTTTTAGGTGTGACTTTTCTGGGGGTCCATTTTTACCTCCTCACAAGGTGTTTGGACGAAGCCTAGGGTTTGATGTCTGAACTTCCATTTTCCGATGTGTCATCTTTGAAGATTGATCCTGATGTTTTTGTGAAAACGTCAAAAATTGATGATGATGATGATGATGATGATGATGATGATGATGATGATGATGATGATGATGATGATGATGATGATGATGATGATGATGATGATGATGATGATG